>SZWC01010693.1:29466-98069 GCA_023375785.1 Penium margaritaceum | reverse complement strand
GAGAGAGAGAGAGAGAGAGAGAGAGAGAGAGAGAGAGAGAGAGAGAGAGAGAGAGAGAGAGAGATAGAAAATGTGAGGAAAAAGATGAATATCAGTTCTAATATGGATTCTGATACACCTCAAGTACTGATAACTGTACACCCGAGGTGAAACCTACTCCAGAATACCCAAGGGACTTATGATTGGATAATCTGGATTCTGATACACCTCGGGTACACTAGAATAATTAGGTATCCTGGGGGAGGATTCTGAACGGGTCCCCCAGCCAAAGTCAACCCACTATTGTATGTACAGTGGGTAAAATGGGATGTAATGACAATGTGGGTACATGGTGTAAATAACTGAAATATAGAGGGTGAGGAAGCCGGTAGAAGAGGAAAATCTGGGGGGGGGAGAGGGGGAGAGGCTACTCCAAGCCCTTCAGCTGCAGCAACTTTGTGAGAAAAAGGCTATGACAAGATGGGGGAAGTGGGTACTTGGGTAAAAAGCGATGCAAGGTGGGGGGGTGGCACGTGGGAGGAGGAAGTGATGGCGGGGGGGCAGGGGATGTGACTTGCAAGGGGGAGGGGGTGAGAGGGTGCTCCATGCCCATTAGCTGCAACCATGTTGTTTTGTAAATATGAGTGATTTTGTTGTGAGGTTGGTGGGAGGGGGGAGGCTGCCGGGAGGCTGATGGGAGATGGGGCTAGTTGGGGGTGCTGCTATAGGTGCAGTTGCAAAGAGGGTGGAGGGAGAGACGTGTTTATGAGTCTGTGTCAAGGCGAGTGAGTTTGGTTCCGTGGGTATGTGGGTTTTTGGGCAGTTCTGTAAGAGAGTGGATGGTGGGATGGGATTGTGTGGGCCTGTGTGCATGGAAGTGTGTGTGTGTGTGTGTGTGTGTGTGTGTGTGTGTGTGTGTGTGTTTGTATGTGTGTGTATGGGTACGTGTGCACATATGAGTGGGTATGAATATGTATGAGAGTTTCCATGTAAAAGGTCTTGTGTTCTGATCCAATGGTGTTTTAATTGCAAGACGAGACATTGCCTCACATTCGGCGCCCAACTTTCCTGTTGTTGGCTGCGTACTGTCCAACGCAGCCAAGTTGGACTCCATCTGGAAGGAGACCTCACAATTGATTAAAAAGCATTTGAATCCCTTTTTGCAGGGGGGGGGGACTACCTTAGCAGCAAAACATGCCTAGAAGTTGAACCTCGTCCAAAAAGGATAGCAGGAGGGGAGTGGTATGGAACAGACCATAATGCTTCTTATTTGGGGTCCCTTGTTGCGACCATGTAAGGCCAGGAATCTGCCTCAGCACAAATCTAGACAGTCCCTAAGACTAGAAATACTAATGGGATATGAGAAAACATGGGAAACGTTTAGAGAAATTTGAATTTCCAAGACCAAATTACTCTGAAGCGAGTTAAACGAATGAGAAAATTGCAAAGACCGATAGGATTGAAGAAATCTCATTTTAAGGTTCTTTAATGTACTCATGATTTGTTTATCTATTCTATTCTTTAACATCAAAATCCAAGAAATCCGCTTTGTTTTGTACTTCCAAGCATCATTATCCATACTTTGGAAGTAGATTAGAGACTAGTAAGAATCTCCCATTTTGAGCTAGTTTTGGATTGCTTTGGGACTCATTTACCATCCTTTATAGAAAAGACGCAAATGCCCACATTCATTTTAAGAAGAATGTTTAGAATGCCAAATCAGGATGGCAACCCCTTGGCATCATGAGTCCAAACATTCTAAGGTTTGGACTTTGTACTTCGTGTAGGGAGAAGTTGCCAGTGAGAACATGCAAGATGATTCTTAGCTTCGGTATCGCTAGTAACTGAACGCAGTGCATTCAGTTAATGCACTTGGTTGTTATGACTACAAACATGCAAGTGACCTCTTGACTCCATCCATATACACAGACCATCACTGCAAGCGACTAAACTGACATGATGCTCCAGGCGCACACATGGTGGACTGTGCATCCCAAGCGTCTCAGCTGGGTGCAAGATTGGCGTGAGCTCATGATAGAAAACCATGGTATTAAGTACTGCGATACCAAAGTACTGCGGTCAGTGTTGCTCTCGGGGTGCAATGTGGTCATAGTACCGCGACCTCAAAACCGCGGTTCACAACAATGTGGCATTGAGGTGGCATATCGACCATTTTTCCCGAAACATGCAACGAGCTGCAGTTCACCACCCACTTTTCTATTTTTCTTGGTCTGCAAGGCATGCAGGTGCATATTCGGAGGAGAGCGGTTACAACACCCCATGTAGCCTCATCANTGTGCATCCCAAGCGTCTCAGCTGGGTGCAAGATTGGCGTGAGCTCATGATAGAAAACCATGGTATTAAGTACTGCGATACCAAAGTACTGCGGTCAGTGTTGCTCTCGGGGTGCAATGTGGTCATAGTACCGCGACCTCAAAACCGCGGTTCACAACAATGTGGCATTGAGGTGGCATATCGACCATTTTTCCCGAAACATGCAACGAGCTGCAGTTCACCACCCACTTTTCTATTTTTCTTGGTCTGCAAGGCATGCAGGTGCATATTCGGAGGAGAGCGGTTACAACACCCCATGTAGCCTCATCAACTGAAGGGTCTCGCAGAGTAGGAGAGATTTTTCTTATCTTCTATTCATTGGGCAGTTATTGTCCATGATGAAATGGTTTCACACGTAGTCAGGTTCATTGGACAGCCTAGGTAGCATGCAGAGATGACCGGGAACAATGAATCTTGTCTTGTACGAGGCTATGGTGATGTGCTGTTGTCGATCTATATGGTGATCAAACCTTGCAAAGCACTTGTCAAACTAGCTTCGGTTTGAAGGTACAAACACACCACCATCAAAGGCCCCCCCTCCCCCTCACCGATCTCTATTGTTGAGGAATTGTCGATAGCCAGACCCGTGGCCACGTACATTCTCATGTCAGATCACATGGTGTCTCCTGCTTAGACGTCGCCTTGCGACACTTAGTCGCAAGATAAGCACCGTGCCATCCCGCCGCCGACCATCAAGCTCCACCTCCTTTGCCTTCTCATCGAGCCTCTACGGCTCGACCTCAACGTCGACGGTGCGGATGGTGCAGCAGGACTTCACACCAGCACCAGTCAGTTGGCTACATGGAGACTTCCTCACCCTGGCCCTCTAGCGGCATTGCCGCCCTGTACCAACGCCATTCAAGAAGCCAGGGTTTGCCTGCGGGAGTTGTGGCGTCACCCCCAGCGGTACATGCGACAGAATCCGTGGCCACTTCGGCAAGCGCAAGGGGAATTTCCAGCAATAAGATCACCCACCTCCACTAGCCTATGATGTTCTTGGCCTAGCCCATTCGCCCAGATCCCCTCATGACTGGGCTCCACCATACCCACGGTTGTACAATAGACTCAGTGGCAGCTGGGGAACAACAGAAAAGCCCGTGGCGTGGGCTGCGCTTGTCAAGAAAAAGCAACAGGCAGACGCATTGGAGGGTGCATGTCTGCCAGTGGACGAGGACGAAAATGAATGTATGCTGTGAGAACTCCCTCCACTGGCCAATCCTCCTCACGCCCTACAGAAAAAGCACTAACAGCAACACCAACAACAGCAACGGGCACTTCAATGGCAACAGGTGTTGCAGCAGCAAAATCTTCTCTAACAAGAGATGCTTCAGCAGTAGCAGTAGCATCACAAGATGGATCAGCAGCACGCAACTGCCCGGGCAGCGCCGCATATTCAAAGTCAACAGGGTAGGGGGCATGGTGCAGACCTCCATGTGCAACCATTGTGACACTACACCCAACACAGCGTGCTAGATGGCCATCTTAAAGCTGGCATGCTGTGCAAACTTGCCTATTTCCTTCAACAAGGAAGGGCTTCTTTTGGAGGTTGTCCACACTGCCAAGCTGACCAACTCTGCCTTTGCTTTGCCCAGCCGCAAAAAAATGGCAGGAAAGCTATTGCCCAAGCTGGGCCAGCAGCTAGAGGAGGTGGACTCCTCTTTGTGTCAGGGCTGGACTATCTACGACGTCACCTTGGCAGTCAATGAGTGGGCCGACATCCAGCAGCGGCCGATTTATAATGCAATGGCCGTGAATGCAAAGGGTAGCTGCCACGTGTTCAGCAAGGATGCAACAGGCTGCATCCGGAACGCCGACCACGTTGCTGGAATGATCGAACAGGCGATAGAGGAGGTCGGGGTACAGCATGTGGTGTCCGTGGTTTGTGCCAACACCACCGTCAACAAGCCGGCATTTGAGGATCTGAATTCCAAGTACCCACGGGTGCTGTGGTAGGGCTGCTACGCCCACAACCTGGACCTTGTCATGAAGGATTTGGCCAGAGGGGAGTGGGGTGTTTTCGTGCTGAGCCGTGCTGAGAAGGTGATCAACTTCTTCAGGAACAACAACATGCCAAGGATGTGGTTGAAGCAGCAGACTGGCGGCCACGTCCTCATTACATGCTGCGCCCACAACCTGCTTTGCCTCTGCTCATGACTCTTTGCAGCGGCTCATCAATATGCGGCCTTTTCTGCTCAAACTTGTCAATGCACACTGTTGGACTGAGATGGGCTCTTAGTGAGACGGCGTGTTCAAGGCCTGCAAGAAGGAGGTCCGCAAAATCATATACAGGCGTGTCTTTTGGCTGCAGGTCCGACAGTTCCACGACCTTCTCTCTCCTCTTGTTGCATGCCTACGCATTGTAGACCAGCCAAGGGGCACGAGTGGCGAGATCTACGAGGGCCTTCTTGACTGCACTAGGTGACTCAAAGCCCTGGCCAAACCCCGTGGCCGCAAACCTACACGTGTGGTTGTTGCTCATGTTAAGAAGGCTATGGAGCGCCTCAAGTACCATTGGAGCAAAGACATGAAATGCCCTCTCTATGGAGCTTTCCGCCATGTCCACCCCATCCAATTTGGGAATGACTTTGGTGGGATGTGAAGATGGTGCAGGCATGGTCGCAAGTGCCAGAGGCGCTGGTGCCCGCCCCGAAGCAAAGTTAGCTCCAGAACAAGCTGGAGGCATTTCAGCTTGCCCGCGTGACTGTTGAAGTCATCTGGATCACCACAAAGCGCCTGAATGATAAGGCACGTGCATTAGTGGCTCATGTGGTGGGAAAGGAGCTGGCGCCGTACGAGTGGGCGTCTCTTTACCTCGCCTACATGCCGTTATTGTGCGCTCTGGCCATCAAACTACTCTTGCAGCCGTGCGCTAACTCTGACTGCGAGCGCATCTTCTTCACCCATGAACTCATCCACATCGCCCGCCGGAACCGCCTCCACGTCCAGACCCTAGAGCAGCTTGTTCGTGTGAATGTCAGACTCCGGACGCACTACAAGGGCACCAAGGCACGTTGCAGCAAGGATTAGATGAAGCCTGATGAATTTGACAGTAAGGAAGATGGTGCAATTGTGGAGGAAATAGAGAATGAGGATGAAGGAGAGGACAAGGGAGAGGAGAGTGAGGAGGAGATGGAGGAAGAAGAAGAGGTGTATGTGGAGGGTGAGGATGAGAAAGGAGAGCAGGGCCAGCAGTAATAGGACGAGTAGCAACATTCGGGTGATGGTGGTCCATCCTTTGCCAGACTCGTGAGGACCAGAGAGGATGTGGATTCCTTTAGTGGGGATGAGGGATGTGTTGGAGGACCACATGATGTGGCTGTTGCTACTGCTGCTTCAGCAATCCAGGACACCAATGCAGATGCTCAATCAGACAAAGATTCTGAGGGGGTTGCTCAGCTGAATGAGGTGGAGGATGCCACACTAAGTCCAGATGCTGCATTGGGCAGGAGGCGGGCTGCAACTGTAGCTAACAATGTGGAGGAGGATGCAACACTTAGTCCATGTACTGCACAGGGCAGGACCCGGGCAGCAGGTGGCGATGCGGGCGGCAATGCTGCTAAGAAGAAGAAGGGAGGCAAGAGTGCAAGTGTGATGAAGGCTTCTGAGACAGGGGGGGGGGGGGGGGGGAGGGGCAGGCAGCAAAAATGCCGCTGGGAAGCTGGGGAAGCGTAAGGCAGCCGGGCGTTAGATGGGTCATTCAGCAATTGGAGGGGGGAGGGATATGAGGGATAAAATCAGTTAGATGGGTCATCCAGCAATGGGGCAGTAGGGATAGGAGGGATACGTTTGCTACTTATGTTGGTTTCCCTGCATTTTCAATGGTAGACATCATTTCACACTCAAATGTTACTGATTCCAGACTCAAATGTTGCTTCTCTGACTTGTCTTGCTCTCCTTAGTCCTTGCTGGTTGCTCTAGTACTAGCCCATAGCCCACGTATAAACTGATGAACTGAGTGAATAACATAACAAAGGACAACATGGGCTCGAAATCAATGAATTTGAATGCTACAAGACAGTCAACATCAGTGTCTTCATCAATGTACATTCCTCTTTCTCCATTGCAACCAATGTGTCGATGGACCAAGGTAGCAATGGACCACCCCGATGTGCCAATGTGCACATCGATGTACCGTGGTTTGAGGTGGGGAGAGCAACACTCACTGCATACTCCAGTACCACGGTACTTGTACTGTAGTATTAAAATTTACTGGCAGGTTAACACTGATACTAGTACCGGAACCGCGTTACCAATGGTACTAGTAAAACACCATAGTATTCCATTCCAATCGTGGTACATCCTATACCATTGTTTGTACAATCTTGTTTTTGGATGAGGAAATTGACTACTACGGAATTTCTAGTGTGAAAAAAACTTAAAAACTACTTCCAGATTGAAGAACAGGTTGAAAAACATTGATTTTGAACACAATAGCGCGTTTGTTGCTTTGAGTTGGAAAGGACCGTGGTTCGATACAACAGTACAGTACTGCGGTACGAAAGAGGGATACCCCTCTAGGTGAGTACCCATACCGTACCGGTACCGTAGGAAAAATTCTAGTACCATGGTAGTCTGATACCGCGGTACAAAACCGCGGTGTACCATGATACAGGTAGTACCGCTGCCATCCCTAAGCGAGCTGAATCATTTTCAGTTGTGCCTGAGGGCAGAGCTTCCATCTTCAACATGATGTGACTAGTGTTTTCTTAGCAAATTTAAGAGTCTCATATATTGGGAGACATGTATCCACATACGCTCATGGTCAATGTGATTATCTTTGCATTGATATGCATATCCACATAGGAGTGTTGGTGTTGAAAACTGGTTCATTGATCCTAAAGGGCCACACCCTTGGTTACACCAAAATGTGAGAAAACCACGGCGACATATCGGCGACTAGTTCAATTGAATGCTTGGATGGCCGCCGGGCCGCGCGTAAAGCGTTTTGCGTGGGTTGCCCGATTGACAAAATGCTATCACCTTGCTGCCTTGTTACTCTTGCTCCTTCTCGACTCTCATTTCCTCAAGGTATTCCCTAACTCCTTGATGTTTCCTCCACCATGGCTTTAGCATGAATCTTACTTGCATGCCAGGAGGCTTAAGCGAGCAACCCACCATTACCTACTGGTATCAAAGCAGGAGGAGAGACCCCCTCCACTCAATTGATCCGTGACCTCTGCTACGGTAGAAGTGACATATGCAGCAGTACTCTTGCCGCCGCGATGTCTCGCACTCGCCTCATCCGCCACCTCAATGCAGGTCTGCAGCTCTATAGCTACACAGTTTCACAACTCTGCAGTGTTGAAGCTGTGCATTACCAACGTGTCCAAGCACTCTAGCCCCGCATTGCAACTTCATGCCGTCGCAGCACCGTAGCTCCGCCGTCCCGCAGCTCCACAGTTTTGCATCTGTGCAGCTCTACAGCTCCATAGCTCTGCAGCATCAAATCACTAGATCACCACAGTGCCAAGAAATTCTAGCCCCACATTGTAAGTCCGCAGTTTTGTAGTCCTCCACCTCCACAGCTCCGCAACTCCGCAGTCCCACAGCTCCACAATTCCGAAGCTCCACAGCTCCGTAGCTTCACAGCTCTGTAGTCCTGCAGCTCCACATTTCTATACCTGCACATCTCCGCAGCTCTAGAGCTCTGCATCATTAGAGCACTAGATCACCACAGTACTGGATTAACCATCCGTTTGTTGGTGCTACGCCATTTTCTGTGAAAGTTGCCTCAGCCACATGGTTTGCCTAGAGAGCATTGTTGTTCATGTGCTGCTGATGTGCCATTCACGGAGTAGTCGCCGGGGACTGTTGCTTGTTTTTGGGTGTGCTTGCAACGTTCACCGTTATTGTTGCAAAGTCTGCAATCTTCTGAATGGTGGAGATGCATTAAGGACTCATGCAAGGTTTTTGCTAGGTAGTTAATACATTAGTTGCTCCTCCAGCACCGCTGTGCTGTGATACCAAGTTTCGCACCAAGCGGATTGTAGGTGGTTCATAGGGATGAGGTGTCGGGTAAAAGACAGTTCGGTGATTTGGGACATATGGATAGTCTGTATTAAGGGGTAATTGTACTTTAATGACAATTGGTGAGTGATTCAAGCACATAAATACAATGCATTGAATGAGAATGAGGCATGTATCATGTCCTTAGTGCTTAAGCCGAGCGACGAGTGCGAGGTTGCACCGTGAGTGACTCATTTGAGAATCTCCGCCGGGAAGTCAGGGGCCTTCAAGAACATTGATGTGCTTTTTTTAGAGTAAAAGTATGGCACTTTCATGAAGTCTACCAAACAATATCAAATCATTGATATGGTTTTCTTTACTTGTTTTGATCATTTTGGGACGGAACACCGGAGGTCGGGGCAATTGGCAAAAATGCCCTCGGCCAAACGGTGTAGAAATCCTGAAGTTGTCGTGCGGTATGCCATGAATGTAATGACTGAAATGACCCCTCAAGGAGTTTAGGGACTTTTGTGTGTCACGGATGTAACACCATAGCAGCGGGGCCTAGCAGGTTCCCTTTCAACGCATGGGGTGTTCTGTAACCCCCGCTCAAAGTACTTGCAAATGTTTTTTAGATAAATCTTAAATCCCCCTTTGGAGGGTTTGGTGATTTTTCTTGGATGTCTAATGCCATTACCTTGTTATTGCTGGATGGCATGCCTTGTTGACATAGTGTGTTCACTTTGATACATTGTTCCTTTTTGCATGCTTTCTGGATAAAGCATTAGCAAAGAGCAGAAACATCCAAATTCAAACATGGCATGTTTAATCTGTAAAACATTAATACATTTGAAGTTACGGAGAATTCTGTGGATATGCGGTCACTCCCTTGCGCCAGTGTTACAAACCTAACGTACACCAATCACTAAAACTCGTGAGTGGGTATTTTTTTCATTAAATTCATAGCCCACTGCATGGAACTGCCCGGTTTTTTACGCCGTTTGGCCAAGGGTATTTTGGCCAAGTGCTCCCACTTCTGTAGTTCCGTTCCAGAACCGCCTGAAAACTTTGACCACCTTCCAGAAAGGTCAGCAAAGGTATCAGTAACCAAATCAATGTTTGGATGTTGTTCGGTAGACTACTCAACGACGAATGAGAATACAGAAGTGTCTAAATGTTCTCAAAGCTCCCCGACTTCTCACTAGAGCTTCTTGAATCCACCACTCATGGCGCGCTTGCACATGTTGCTCGGCTCAAACGCCAAAGACCCGACCTTTGCCTCATTCTCATTTTCTGATTATACATATGTCCTCAATTACCCAACACTTGTCATCAAAGTACACTTCCTACTGAACATAAATTTACCAACTTTCCAAAACTTGCAAATTGAACTTTGCCCCATGCCTCATCCTTGTGAACTACCTAAACTTTGCTCAAAATAGCACTTGGTATCAGAACAGAGCGGCAGAGGAGGGGCAACTGACACATTAACTACCAGGCGACAACCTTGCACGAGTCCTTAGCACATCTCCACCGTTCAGAAGATCATAGAGCTCACAACAACAACAGTGAGCAGAGCGAGTGCACCCGGCGTCAAGTAGCAGTCCTTGGCGAGTACTCCGGCGATGGCGGATCAACAACATGATAACAACGATTCTTTTCAAGAAAACCAGGCAGCAGTAGCAACCTTTGTGGTAAATGGTGCACCACCGATAAACCCAACGGTCAATCCGGTGATGGACCCCTCGGGCTCGGCAAACCCTTTGCCACCCTAGTAGCCCGTTTGGTGGACACTTGGCACAATCGGTGGCACCGGCCGACAAGCGCAAATCACCAAAGACCTCTACAAGAAATTTTCAAGACTCGAGAGGCTCAAAAACCATGTGCTCCAACAGCTCAACGCTGCAATGAAAGAGGACCAAGTTTCTTGTGTGCACGAAGTAATGCTCACCAAGAGGAAAATGAAACTGCAGCATGAACCCTATATTCAAACGGCACTCCTTCAGCCGTTCAATCCCGCAAACACCAAGGGACTGACGATCAGGATGTGGCTGACGAGTTTGGAGGTGCTCTCTATCGCTACTTGGGTCAAGAATGAGGAAAAAAAAGTTTTTCTCATGGCTTTGCTTTTTTGCGGCATGGCTTTGAGTTGGTGGTCCGATCTAAAGGCCATCTTATAGTACCAAGAGACCAGTTTAGCTGGATCAATGGCTCTCGCAACCGCTATCACATCGTTGATCACGGGTGTAAAACCTCTCAAGCAGATGAACCCAACGTGGTCCAACTCTCTCACACCACCGAAAACATGGAGCGACTTTATGCACGCTACCTTTGCTCACTTTGAAAAGTTGAACAAGAATCCAGTCGCACGAAATGAACTCCAATGTCTGCATCAGCAGTCCATCTTGATAGACTACCCTCGACATTTCCACAAAGACATAATTGGTAGGGACCTCTCCCACAAAAAAAACTGTGTTTCTACTACAACTGCCTCATGTAAGAAATTTGGCCAGCAATTGCTTTTTTCAGCATCCAAGACAACCTTCTGTGAGTGATTGCAATAGCCGACCATATTGATAGTGCCAACTACAATGCTGGGATGCAAGAATCCAACGGCTGGTGTCCCTAAAGCCACAATCCTTATCATGGTGGAGGGAAGTCACAGCTGGAAAAAACGTTGTCTCAGATGGAAATTGATGCCGTCGATCAGCGCAATCAACAGCTCTACTGCACTTGCAAAAAACGGCTCATACCCCCCTGATCTTTGAATTTCACATTAATCTTTTACAGTGTGATTGAATTGGATATGTTATTTTGTTCATTGAAAACTTTTAGAACACAAAAGTTAGTCCTTGAAAGAATGGTCAGGTTCTTTAGTTCATCTTATAACTTTATCCCAAACTTGTTGTGGGCCGTCTAAAAATATGAGTGGTCGATTGAGCACAACAAGTAGTGTTTGGGTTACCTTGATAGAAATTTGGGCTTTGGCAAGCCAGATTATGGTAGTTTGACCCCACAAACTGCGTGTTTGAGACACATTAGAAGCGCTCACGACAAATGACTGACAGGATACCTTTGTGCGGCACCAAAATCTAGGAACAAAGAAGAGATGAGCATGACCAGTCATTGAATTCAAGGATCCACTTTTTTACACGTTGAATGAAATAAGAACACCAAAAAAGTTCAAAACCCAAAAGTCTCGTCTAATTCATGGAACACATACTTAGGAAAAATGGCGACTGAGAGTTCATAGATTAGAGGGGTATCTCGTGTGATTGCCGAAACCAACAACAGCAAGCCAAAAGATTCGGGAAACAGAAAAGGACAGGAGTAGAGAGCAAGGCTCCTGTCCGGTTGGAAAGATCTACACCAATTGATTGTCCATCTGAGCAGCTCACATTGTCACCAACAAGGATGCTTGATGTCGCAAAGTTCCATGAAGGATACGAGGAGGACCAACCAGTGATACTGCAACCAGCGCGACCAAGGGGTTGTGATAGACACAGAACGGTAGCAGCACCTCTAGAAGGAGGAGCTTCTCACAGTTTCTTCAGCAATGACATGGTTTGGGGGTTAGATTTGTAGACCAAACTAGGAGTTTTTTAAGGAGAAATCGTTGACAAATAACTGCACATCCCTTGACTTCACAAACCACTCTGCTTGCAAATCAGAGATCTGCACGATGTAATGGTCTAGAGGACCCGCCAATGAACAATCACAAAATCATTTTCAAGTGAGATTTCTTGTACCGGCACAGACCGTAGGTCAACTAGAGCAGTAGAGCAGTATACCTCAGCATTAATGAAAAGAATGGACACCTGCCTCTGGTCATTCCACCCATGACACAACGCCTGTGACGGGAAGTAAAAGAGGTAGAAGTTGTAAAGGAAGTAACGGTAGCCACAGTACGCCAACCAACATCTCTGGGTGTGGCCAAATGATACCTTAAACACGTAGCCCAAGCGTGGCTGGTCCACATGGAAGCAGGGGAAGCGGAAGAAATCACAGCAGCCAAGGCGACATCGACGACCTCGACACTTGAAACCTTCACAGCCATACCAAAGGAGTTCGCAGAGCTAATCAAGGAGTTTGAAGGGGTTTTTCCCAATGAAGTACCCCCAAAGTTACCGCCACAATGCAACATTGATCAACAGATAGACCTTAAGCCAAGCAACAGACCAACAGTGAAGGGGATTTATTGGATGAGCGATCACAAGCTGTACGACCTCAAGAAGCAAGTGGACAAGATGCTCGGTCAGCGGCTCATCAGTCCCTCCACGTCACCCTACACAGGACAAGTCCTTGTTGTAAAAAGGTAAACAGGGGAGATGTGGATGTTTGTGGAATAATGAGCGTTGAACAACATTACCATCAAGAACCGCTACCCTCTCCATTGAGCAAATGAAATTTTGTTTAACTCTGTGAGTCCCGAATTTTCAACAAGATCTACCTATGCAGCGACTATCACTAGATCCACGTATCTCATAGGGGCGTTGAGAAGATAGCATTCTGTACCAGATATGGGCACTTTGAGTTCACATTGATGCCGTTTGGTTGCACAAATTCCATTGCAACATTTATGGCGGAAAATGAATATTTTTAGTCCGTACCTTGACGACTCTTTCATTGTGTATCTATACTACATCTTGGTGTTAAGCCCCACACTGGAGGAGTACAATGGACATCTCTGAAAGGTTCTCAACGTTTTACAGAGAGATTGTTTTAGAAAATCTCATAATATGAGTTCGGTCGACATTTGATTGAGGTTTTTAGCTACATCATCGGTGGCAGACGGATCACCATAGACCCGGAAAAGGTGGAGGCAGTCGCTAATTGGCCGACGCCTACAAATGTTAAGGACATCCAGATATTTTTGGGTTTCTGTACTTACTATCATCGATTTGTAAAGGACTATGCCCGAGTGCAGTGCCTCTCACTAATCGTACCCGGAAAACCACCAAGTGGAACTGGGGGTCAACGAAGAAGAAGTATTTAACTCTGTAAGAAAAGCTGTGACCCATGCACCAACCCTACAAATGGCACATCCAATGGTGGACTACATCATGGCTACAATGTGTCCGACTTAACTATCGGAGCCGTTTTCCTCCAAGAGAACGGCGGTGGAGAATGACCAGTCTCGTGCATGTCAAGAGTATAATGAGGACCGGGACTGAACTACGCAGTGCACGTGAAGGAGATGCTCGCAGTCATACACGCGTCAAAACATGGCGGTGCCACTTGGAATGCTGGTTATTCATCGTGCGCACTGACCATCACGCCCTAGAATACCTCAAGACCCAGCAAAATCTAAGCTGTAGACAAACTCAATGGATGGAGTTCCTTGAGTTCAACTTTGATGACATTGAGTATTACCCTGGAAAACCAAATCCAACATGATCTAAGACGGCGACCAGATTTGATAGCTGAGATCAGCACTTTCCTCATGGAATGAGACCCGTATCTTGCGAGGATATTCACGAAAGGTTACGAGGAGTTTGGCAAATATGAAAAAACCAAGTTTTGGTTCGATGACCCCTACTGGCGATAGGGATTTACTCGCCAGGTCGTCGTCCTTCTCATGAGGAGCAACGACCAACATCACGGAGGATGCTACTGGCGGAGTCCCACGCCATCGGTCTAGGTGGACACTTTGGTGAGGACAAGTCGAAAAGAAAACTTGCAGAATACTGTTGCCGGTGAAAGATGCAGACCGACATAGCAGCCTCCTATGAACTATGCAATACCTGACAAAGACAAAAATCTCATCGTACACAGCCACCTCATCTAGTTCAAACCCTACACGTTTTGATGGAACCATTGCATGACAGTAGCGTGAATTTTGTGACGGGACTACCCGCCACCCCCGAGGGATATGATGCCATCCTCGTCGTGGTGGACTGATACTCCAAAACATCATACTTTATCCCAACAAAGACTACCATCAATGCAAAAGGAACAGCACAGCTATTTCTAGATTTGATCATACGGCTGCACGGAGTGCCACGTACCATCATGAGTGACAGAGAAGACTGGTTAACTAGCCGTTTTGGCGTGAACTGATGAAGCATTACACTAGTCGAATCCAGCTATGAATGGTGTTCCATCCTCAGACTGGAGGGCAAACCAAGCAAACCAATCAGACACTCAAACAACTTCTCTAACATTTATATGATCCAAACAACACAGATTGGAGAGCCAAAATGATGACCGCCAAACTTGCATACAACTCTGTTACTTGCACCGTAACTTGTGAAATACCTTTCAAAGTCGTGTATGGAAAACTTCCCGCCACACTGTCTGGATTGCAAACTCAAAGTAACATCCCCGTGTTTGACAATCACACACAGGACTTCTTAAGCATTTGGGAGGAAACACGGCAGACCCTCATGAAGACACAAGCGAATTTGAAGTGAGCAGCTGACTGACGTCATAGCGATGACGTGTTCTGCGCAAGCGATTGTGTCCTCCTCAGCTTGGCGAATATCAAACTCCAATGACAGGACTCCACACAGCTCAAACCCCAATGGTTGGGACCATTTGAGATCGAGCAAATGCAAACCCCAGTGTTTTCTAGACTTTGCCTTAGCAAGCTCAAGCACTATTGGGACCCCAGCATGGACTTCCTCAGCAAAGATTTTGCAATTCCACCTTCTCTACAAGTAGACGGGAATGTAGAGCACTTGATCGAAGATATCCTTGGAAATTGATGCTGTGGAAAACGACCGAGTATCTGGTCAATTGGCACAGCTACGAAGTGGCGCACAGCACCTCGGAGCCCTACGACGGAGACATTGATCATATGATTGATGACTAATTTTGCCATCACCAGGCTATGTTGACTAGCGCGCCGGGATGTCGTGGGTAAAGGGCAGGAAGTGTTACGTCTCTGATGTACAAAAGTCCCTAGAAATCATGCTTGTGTATTTTTTTCATTACATCCATGGCCCACCATGCTGCGACCTCCAGATTTGTTACGCCGTTTGGCCGAGGAAACTTTGGCCGATTGTAGAAGTGTTTGTTTTCTTCAGCGACCTTCTAGAAAGGTCAACAAAAGTATCGTGAACCATATCAATGTTTTGATTTTTTTGGTCGACTTCTCGACAACACTCGACTTTGATAAAGAAGCGTCACAATATTGATGAAGCTCCCCAACATCTCGGCGAAGCTTCTTGAATCCACCACTCACGGTCTACCCTCCCACATGTTGCTCGGCTCGAACGCCAGAGATCTAACTTATGCCTCATTCTCATTCTCAGTATTTTATATATGTGCTTGATACACACAAGACTTGTCATTGAAGTAAAATTACAGATTTATATAACTTATCCAGTTATTCCAGACTCTAGAATTGGTTTTTGTCCTGCACCTCATCCCTGTAAACCACCGACGTTTGACTTGGCTGAACTGTTATGTACATGATGTATACGAGACCCCAATCTTTCCAAGTTTCTATCATTGCAGAAATAGGCCACCGCGCGTCAAGACCTCAATTTCCACTCTGAGGGTCATTTATCTCGCACATTCTGACAACTTCACCACTTTAGAGAATCATCAACAATGGTTTCACGGCCTTTTGGTCAACTTCTTGCCATCGAGACATATCTAAGAGACTCACTACCTTTCAAATGCTGCTAAAATCACTTGAAGAGACCGACATTTGAGTACGATAGCCCTCAAACTCCATGGTGTCAGTTTGCCCAGAAAAACCTCGGTGTCTAAGGGTAGCTAGTAAGAATGGGAGAAGCGAGGCTTGACTATTGAGCCTTGCGTGGCCTGTGTGCCAGCAAGCAAGCAAGCGAGCAAGGCTTGCCTCGCTTTCTTGCTTGGTGCTTTGACCAAGGGTGATCTCACGCTTGAGGTAATCCCCTCTCCCATTTTTCCTATATGCCCTGTTTATGCTTAGCACCTAACTAAACACATGCACAAGTAAACCCGGGTCCTGAGGTGAGTAACAAAATGCACAAACACAGTAGAGAAATTCTACCAAAGCAAGATCGATTATACATGGAGTAAATATTGCGTCTTCCATGCCAATGTGAGAAGGTTGGAGCGGCCGATGTGGGTGGGGGGCATGGGACCACGCTGTGTGGAGTCACCTGGCTTGAGGGCGATCTTAGTGCATAATTCCTTGAGAGTGTTTGGTCTCAGCATGAGTCTCCACTGGTCTCGAGATCACCATACCCTGCGCACCTGAGGAAATATTTGTGATAAATGAAGGGGGCATGAATTAATACGCCCCCTTGGCCAAGGGACCAAGAGGCATGCACCCAAGTTGATGTAGTTGTACAGTTAGTGAGGATGATGGGACAACCTTTGTGAGGAAATCTGCCAGTTGCTCAGCAGCACCGATGCCACAGACAATGACTCTTCCCACTTCAACTGCCTCGTGCACAAAGTGGTGCTCTACGCTTATAACCTTTATGCATGGATGCAACACTCTGTCATTTGCTTTGATGCAACGAGCTGCTGAGCTTCGGCTGTGTAGTGCAACAGCAACCGCGGAAAATCCCAACTCATGCAACAGCCAACGCAGCCATATTGTTTTGCATGAGGCTTCCCCAAGCGCCAAAAACCCAGCCACACAAAACTGCCAGTACTGCTAGGTATCTATCTCTACACTGTGGGGTTTGTGTTATTGAAGATTTGCCCCTCTACATGCCCAAGTGCGGCGCTGGGAGGCGCTGACAAGCAGCCACTGAGAGGAAAATCCTCACACTTTGATTGAGCGGCTCAAGGATTTCTTACATCCTAGAATACAGGATTGTATTGCAAATTTGACAAGTTGCTGAATCAGGTAGAATTTCTTTCACCGGAATCGGACAAGTAACAAAGGAACATATGGACTTCTAAATTTGGGGTTTGAGCAGAGTCGGTCACAGTTTGACTGCCATTGAAGAATCGACCGGACTAAGTAACAAATGTCCATCTAAGGATTTTGATCCAGAAGGGCTGCCGAGGTGTTCGGTGAATGATCGGCCGAATGGTAGCAGTGCAATTTGTTACTTGAAGACTTGATCAAAATTCTGACTGCAGGTCCGGAAACAAGTTACGATCCACATCAATCCCCACCACCAAAATCGACAATTACCTCATTGAAATAGACCCCAAAGGCGCGAGGGGCACCATCACTACATGTAAGGACATCTGCACCTTCGGAAGGGCATTTTGATGGGCCTCGGTGGGAGATATGGTGCGTGCAGCCAACTGACTGGCTGGATTGGGTTGCCCCTCTTTGGCTGACATAGCGGGAACTATGCTAATCTGAATCGCGCACGGTCTGGTGCGTTGGAGAGCTCATGACTAGCCCTACACATGTTCAGATCATGTCCATGTTAAAAAACTAATGCAATATTGCGTTATTCCCTTTGCAGAAATGACTGTCTTACAATTCCCTTCCACTCCGAGAAACTGAGCGTGAGGCAACCGGAAAGCTCACGCTTAGACTCAGAAGCTACACAAAAGTAGCTGTGAACACACAGTGTACACCTGTTGGGGCACGTTGGAATTGCCTCCATCCATGGGCTGGTTTCCGACAAAGGGTTCTAGGCACACAACCCTTACCAGTCTACAAGTCACTCATTGCTTTTGCGACGGACAGGATTGTCCTCGGGGACGATATTGCCAACAAACTCTGAGGTCCTGGAGTGGAAGACTTTGCAAATGGTGCAGAAGGAGATGCAGCCTATGCAAAAGTATGCAGGTGGCCTTAGCTACGGGCTATGGAGGTGGCCCTTTGAGCTGTACCTTGTGCATAAGTGGCCGTTGGAGGTCATGAAGGGAATGGAAATCCTCGACTGAGCGACGGAAACAGAAGCACAGAAGGAGACCGTGGCAAAGAAGAGCATGGAGGCGTTCATGCTACTGGTGTCCGGAACGGCTGAGTCGCAGTGGGGCTACTGCTAGGGTTGCAAGTTGGCAGCCAAGGCTTGGCAAAATCTCTGCACCATCCATCAATCCATGTTGCCGGCAAACAAAATCTTTACGATGAAGCGACTCATGATGGTGAGAATGGAGGAGGGTGATGATGTCATCTCCGTCATGCAGCAGATTTGGTTGCTTGTCTCAAAATGTAGTGACGATGGGGTGGATCTTCGACATGCACATCTAGACGATGGCCCTTGTCATGGCCCTTCCCAACAATTTGGCCCTCTCATCACCGTCTTGGGAGGATGGACAGAGGGCAAGCTCACCAATGGCACGTTTGTAGAGTACATCCGCAACAAGGTCCAATGACGGAGCTATGAGGGGTCCTCGTTTTTGTCATTGGCCCTCGTTACCAAAACGCATGGTGACAGAAGCAGGGGCAAAGGAGATGGTGGACATGGCGGCGGCAAAAAGGGCGCCAAGGAGGGTGCGTGCTGTAACTGCAGCAAGGAGGACCAGTAGGCACATGAATGCACTGATGAGGCAAAGACCGGTAGCACAGACGCCAAAAGCAAGAAAGCCCTTCAAAATGGCACTCAAAACCATAACCCCAAGAAGGCAAGCCAACGATGCCCTGACTACGGAATGGAGGATCATACCCAGGTTGAGAAGGTCGGGTTCATCAAATACACCAATTCTAGCAAGTCCATGGTGGTTGCAAACGACAAAGTCGAGCACGCTGCTGGCCAAGGAGACATGGACGTGGAGGTGGTGGTTTTTGGGAAGCAGGTGCTGTGCATCATCAAGGACGTGCAGCACGTACCAGGTTTGGTTGACATTCTAAGTGTCAACCGCTTGACGGACAAGGGATACGAGGTTCTCTTTAGGAGGAAGGGGGCAATTGTGTGGAAGGACGGTGCAGTGAGGTCGTGCTGGAAGCTAAGCACGAGGGAAGTCTCTATATTGTGGAGGCCAAGGTGATCCCCGCGATGACAAATTAAGAAGATGTGGAAGAACACACCGTACACCTAGCCAAAGGAGAGGGGGTTGATCTGTAACTCTAGCACCGGTGACTGGGGCATTCCTTACCCGCAGTTGTGAAGGAGATGGTAAAACGTGAGCTGGTATGTGGCCTTGTCATTGATGGTGTGGAAGAGGCAACGGATGAAGCAAAGCACAAAAATTGTGAGCCTTTCATTTTGGGCAAGGTGCGGCGAAAACTGTTCAACGAGAACGTGAATCACACCTTGGACGTGGTGGAGGTCGTACACTGCAATGTGCATGGACCATTCAAGACGACGTCAAAGAGTGACACATGTAACTTTGTCACCTTCATTGATGACTAAAGAATAAAACTCTATGTCTACTTCATGAAGCGGAAAGGGGACGTTCTGGACTGGCTGAAGGAGTGTATCACCGCAGTAGAGAGGCAGACTGCGTAAAAGGTCAGATCCCTACGCAACAACAATGGCAGAGAGTACGTAGGCTGTAGCGGGTGGATGAAGCAATAGGGCGTAAATGGGAACAAAATGTACCGTATTTGCCTCAGTGAAATGGCGGGGCAGAGCAGGCAAATCAAACGCTGCTGAATATGGTACTGACCATGTTGGTGGATGTGGAATTACCGCAAAGCATGTGGACGAAAGATGTGCGTATGGCAAGCTACACCCTCAACCTCACGCTAATAGCAGTGCTGAAACAAAAGAGCAACTGGAAGATGCAGCAAAAGGTTTGGAGCTTGCGCAATCCAATTGTAGCACACTTGAAAGTGTTTGGGCACAAGGCGCACACGATGGTGCAAGCTGCACACCGGCACGTCAGCAAGCTGGAGTAGCGGGCAAGGTCATACCTCTTCCTTCGCTATAAGAGCAAGAATATGGCATATCAGATCTACAACATGCACAAGGAGGAGGTAATCCACAGCTAAGACATTGAGTTTGACGAGTAGCAAAGCTACATCTGCATCAATGACGTGGGCGTGGTGGACTCTCCAACAATGGAGGAGTGATTCCGGCTCCTTGACAATGAGAAGGAACCAGCGGACGGTGAATTTGAGGATGTGGCATCAGAGCGCAATGGTGCACCAGTAGTAGCAGCCAACGCGGAGGACTTCCATGATAATCAACCTGATGAGGAGATCCACCGGAAGAATCCGGGGCATGAGGTACAAAAGGTGCCAAGGAGTGCACTCCTAATGGAGTGCGCATCGCGCGTCAGTGGAAAATCCCCTAGACGCCCCAGCAATTCAAGCAGAGTTTGGTCGGAGCAAAAAAGATCCTTGGGGATCTGTCCGGTCGATGATTCGCCAGAGGGTGGAGAGTCGGAAGGATCACAGCAAAGCAATGATGCACCACCAAAACAACTGCACTGCAACAGGAGGTAGTGAGAAGCAGGGAAGAGTTTTTTATGCAAGTACTTCTTGATGGATCCGCATGGCGTAATGCATGCTGGCTGCGTCAACAGAGCCGAATACTGTGCAAGAGGTGCTTGCATGGCCAGCGATAAAATCAAAGCTGGCATTCATCATGGAAAATGACATTTGACAACTGGTTGACAGGCCGAAACATGCAAAGGTCATCGGCTCAAAGTTGGTCTTTAAGACCAAGTTCACAAAGGAAGGTGTGGTTGACAGTCGCCAAATTCACAAGCATCCGGGCAATTCTTGCGGTGGTGGCCGCTAAGGACCTAGAGCTCCACCAAATAGATGCAAAGATGACCTTCCTTGATGACATCATACATAAAGAGATCTACATGGAATTGCTAGAGGGGGTGGAGGCGCCGGAGGGCAAGGTGTGCAAGCTATGAAAGTCCTTGTTCAGGCTAAAACAATCACCCATATGCTAGTACCAACAGATGGGCAGCATCATGGAACAACATGGCTTCAAGTGTTGTGTGTGAGATCGTAGCGTGTACGTGCGGCACGACAAACATCTCCATCAGATCGTTGCCCTCTATGTGGACGACCTGATTTTGTGCTCGACGGATTTGCTGAGCCTACCACGACTAAAAAAGTAGTTGAATAGAAGATTCCAAATGTCCAACATGGGGGAGCTAAAGTACTACCTAGGGGTTGAGCATCACGTGGAACCGAAGGGCATGCACACTTGAGCTGGGGCAGGCCAAATACATGGCCAAGATGCTAAAGCGGTACAGCATGGAGGACTGCAAACCCGTTGGCAGTCTGGATTCCACGACTTGTGAACTGAGTGCGACAATGGCGCCGTGAACAAAAGAAGAGCGGGAGGATATGGCAGGAGTGCCATACCAATTTGCAGTGGGTAGCCTCATGTACGCCATGGTAATGACTTGACCGGACCTGGCCTACGCGGTGGACCAAGTAAGCACGTATGTGGTCGATCCTGGGCCACTACACTGGCAGACGATCAAGCGCATCCTTCGCTGCTTGTAGGATACGTGTTACACGTGCCTGAGGTTCGATGGCAAGGGGCGGGTGGACCCCTTGCGTCTGGTCTGCTATACGGATGAAGACTACGCTGGTGATGTGGAAAAGCATAAGTCCACATCTGGCTTTGTGTTCTTCCTTGCTGGTGCAATGGTCTCATGGTGCAGTAGGAAGCAAGACTGTGCCGCCACCTCCATAGTGGAAGCAGAGTACATCACCTTGGCCGAGGCAATCAAGGAGGCGTTGTGGCTCTGCAAGGTGCTCGGGGACCTGGGTGTGCTATAGTAGGAGCTTACGGTGGTGCAAGTAGAGAACAGCGGCTCCATCTCACTGACCAACAACTCGATACAACACAAGAGGAAAAAACACATGGATGTGCATTATCACTACGCATGGGACATGGTTGAAAAAGGGCAGGTGGTACTCCAACATTGAAGCACACAAAACATGCCTGCGGATTGCTTGACCACAGTACAACCACTGGACCGGCACGTAGTGAGTGTGGCCGAGCTTTGCATGACCAACTATGATGGGCTGGAGGGTGCGGTATAAAATGAGTGAGAGCAAGGAGGAGAAGCATGCATGGCATGTGCAAGGGGGAGAATGTTGAGGATTTCCGCCTCTGCATGCCCAAGTATGCCGCCAGGAGGCCCTGGCGAGCCGCCAGTGAGAGGAAAATACTCGCACTTGGATCTAGCGGCAGGAGGATTGCTCAGACCCTAAAATGGAGGATTTCCCCTGACGAGTCACTAAGTCTGGTGGAACCAGACAAGTAACGAGGGAGATCTGTGGGACAAATTTGGGGTGTGTGGGACGGCTCTGGGAGTCGGCCGCGGTTCAACTGCCAGTGAATAATCGACCAGACGGAGTAACAAATGTCCATATAGGGATTTTGCTCTGGAAGGGCTGCCGAGGTATCCGGTGAATGATCCGCCGCATGTCAGTAGTGCAGTTTGTAACTCGGGGAAGGTCAAAATTCAGACTACAGGTCTGCATATCACCAAACTTGATGATGAACTCATCAAAACAAACCCCAAAGGCACAAGGGGCACAACCACTACGTTTAGGGACGTCTGTGCCTCTGGAATAGCATTTTGATGGGTCCTTGATGTGTGAGGGCACCACAGCGGGTGAAAAAGTGTGCCCCACCAACTGAGCGGGTGGATTGGGGTGCCATGCTTCGGCTAACGTTGCGGTAGCTACAATGGTCCAAATCGTGCACAGTTTAGTGCGTTGGAGAGCTCATAACTAGTCCTACAAATGATTAGATTATGTCCATGTTAAAAAACTAATGCAAATTTGCGTTATTCCCTTTGTAAAAGTGACTATCTCATAACTCCCTTCCACTCCCAGAAACATAGCGTAAGGTGACCAGAAAGGTCACGCTTAGACTCAGAACCTACACAAAATTAGCCGTGAACACACATTGCAGACCTGTTCAGGCACGTTAGAGCTACCTACTCCCGGGGGCCGGTTTTTGACATGTGTCTGGTCTGTAGTCAGTGGTGTTTGTATCCCGTAGGTGTGCATAGACATCTGGACTCATGGGTGTGCACTGTCAAGGAAGGTGTTTTACGAGGTGTGCAAAGCGTGCAGTAAGATGAGTGATGAACCTTCCTTGATATAGGAAGAAGGTGTGTGTTTTACTGTCGCGTGTTATGGTCATGCCCAAGAAGTCATCTGCCTCACCAAGATCCATCATGCAGTAGTGTGCAGTGAGTAGTGCTTTAGTGTCAGACACAAGATTGAGGGAAGGGTAAAGAATGAGTAAGTCATCCACATAGACAATGAGGGTAACCAGTCCGTTTTCTGTCCAGCGAAGGAAGTAAGAGGGATCAGAAATGCTTTGGATGAACCCACCTTTGTCCAATGTGCGTTTGATTTCTTCTTTCCAACACCTTGGCGCTTGCTTCAATACGTAGGGAGCTTTGAGGAGCAGGCACATTCTGTCAGTCCCGTTTGCAAACCCTTTTGGTTACTGTACACATAGTTCTTCTTCCAGTGGTCCATGAAGAAATGCATTTTTTACATCCATTTGATGCACTTCCCAATCCTCAAGAGCTGCAATCCCCAGCTTGACGCAAATTTTTGTGTATTTCCTAACTAGTGCATAAGTGTCGGTGAAATCCTGGCCAGGAATTGGGTGGGGTCCCTTGGCTACTGACCTGGCTTTGAATTTGTCTATCATTCCTGCCAGGTTTAGTTTGATCTTGCAAAAGCATTTAACGTTGATAGCTTTGCAACCTAGTGGCAGCGGGACAAGTTCAAATACCTTGTGCTCCAGTAGAGCGTTTATTTCATTAGACATGGCTTGTTCCCATTCTTTTGCATGAGGACACCCTCTTGCTTTAGCAATGGTGGTCGGTTCAGCCTGCTCCACATAAGAAGAATGTGTGCCAACCACATTGTAAAACTGTTTGTAGTTCACCCAAGGCACGTTTGTAGAGGACCTCCACAACACCACCAAGAAAGGTTCCTTGATCTGAGTTGACAGTTAAGCAAAGCTCAAAGGTTGTAGAACATGAGGTGAAAAAGTGCTCTGGCTTTGGGAGCCCTCCGATCTTTTAGTCTCAAAATCTGTGGGGGTTAGTAAGTCTGTGGGAACAAGAGAACCCGTCTGTGGTGTAGGAGTAGGTGCAGGAGTCTTTTGCACAGGTGCTATCCTTTGAGGAGTGAATTTTGGCCAGAGGGTGAGTGTACACCCTGGAGGGTCCCTGGCAGTGACTGGTTCACACCACCAACTCTTTTTGGAGAGACTGAAACTGTGGAGGCAACTGGTTCCAAGGATGGCAGAAAACTGGTCAGAGTGTGGCAATAGTTTTGGCCTCAATTGACTGGGAATAAACTCTTTATATCAAGGCTCACAAGCAGTTGCATTTTTGTAGCCACTGATCTAAGCTTTCCACAACACCAAAGCATGCCAGATTTGAAGCTTCCTAGCAGATTCTACGGCTTCTAGGGTGTCTACTGGTAGGTTGTCCTTTTTCCCACCTAGGAAGGCATCCCTTCCCTCCTCTAGAAGCTTTTGCCCCTTCGTAGATTCCTCAGCTTGCTTCTAGTAGAAGGGAAGGTATCCAGAAGACCAAGACACCTCTAGATGCCTTGTAGGACAAGTCACCCCTTCTAAAAGGTGTGCCACCGTCCTGGACCCTCACCTGACCTTCTAGAAACTTAAAGAGGAACTCTAGAGGTTGAACTAGCTTCCTGGCATCTATTTCCAACCTCCCTTGAGGCAGGACAGAAATTCATCTTGTGAGATTTGAACCCAGGTCCTTGCCTCTAGAGGTCAACACCATTAACCACTAAGCGACTACGGCTTGTCTTTTTGGTTTTCCTTTTTAGAGTCACTCCTGCCATGGTGAGGAGCATCACTCCAACAATCTCCTCCTTGCGCATCACCCATGGCAGTCGTCCATGCTCAACCTTCAACTGAGGAGCCTTTCTCCTCATGGGAGGAGAGCTTACATTTTATTGCTCATTCCCACTTAGCCCCATCCTTTTGATGCAATGTCTCAGCCATGCTCCTCTTGCGTCAAGAAGACTTGTGCAAAACCGGTCCAGATGCCCTTGTGGGCATCGTACCTTTTAGTCTTTCTTCGCACACGTCTGCTTGTGCAGAGCTCTTGAGGCGGTTGTTGTTGTTGATGTACCCTTTCGGCGCCATCCTCTCCAAGCGCCTGCTTCCCCTCTCTTGGAGACCTTGGGGACATTGGTCGACTCCCCACCTCCATGTCCATCGCCGGTGCTTCGGATTCTTCATCCAAACTAGCTTGAACACATTTTGCCACTCTCCCATCCCTCAAACGATCCTCTCCGGCTGGTGTTGCTACAAGGACGTCACCCTCATTCACCTCCTCCGGCGTCTCCCCCTCAAGGAGTGGCATCCACTCCCCACTCTTTGAGAGACCTGCATCCTTGTCTGTCCAACGGCTTTTCTCGTCAAACGTGACGTCGTGACTCCGCACAATTCGCTGCCTCCTTTGGGTCAAAGAGCCGGTACGCCTTGCTTCCGCTCTCATATCCAAGGAAAATACACCGGCGGGTTCGTGGGTCCAGCTTGCTCTGTCCCTCACGTGCCTGCACCATTGCATGTGCAACACAACCAAACGTGCGGTGGTGACCCACCGCTGGCTTCCTCCTGCTCCACACCTCTTGTGGCGTCTTAGACGCCTCGCTCTCCTTCTTCTTCAATGGCTTCATTGGCATGATATCCATGTTGTACACTGCTACCCTCGCCGCCTCCGCCTAATACCGTTGTGTAAGGCCGGCGTCGCTCAACATGGATCGCACCATGTTAAGGATTGTGCGATTTGCTCTCTCTACGACGCCATTCTGTTGTTGGGAGTGTGGAGTTGTTTTCTGCCACTCAATCCCCTTGCTCTTCATCCACCCAAGGCACCCCGCATATTCACTGCCGTTGTCACTTTGGAACGCCTTCACCTCCACATCTGACACAAACTCCTGCATGCACGCAAGGACCTCACTCTTCCGCTTCACTGGGTAGAGGTAGAGTTTTTGGCTGTGGTCATCGATGAAGGTGAGGAAGTAGCGAGCTCCGCCGATGGAGCTCTCAAGCGGTCCACACACATCTATGTGTACCACGGCCAGTTTTGCCGATGCACGCGTCCCCTTGGCGACAAACGGCTGCCGAGTTGATATGCTAATGCTGCATGGCTTACACACGNCACTTTGGAACGCCTTCACCTCCACATCTGACACAAACTCCTGCATGCACGCAAGGACCTCACTCTTCCGCTTCACTGGGTAGAGGTAGAGTTTTTGGCTGTGGTCATCGATGAAGGTGAGGAAGTAGCGAGCTCCGCCGATGGAGCTCTCAAGCGGTCCACACACATCTATGTGTACCACGGCCAGTTTTGCCGATGCACGCGTCCCCTTGGCGACAAACGGCTGCCGAGTTGATATGCTAATGCTGCATGGCTTACACACGGTTCCATCAAGGCCGCTGATTTAGAGACCCCGCACCACTTCCCTCTTAGCCATCTCCTTAACTGTGGATGGAGAAATCTGGCAGAGTCGGCGGTGCCATAAGTCCAGGTCTCCTCCATCCTTCGTTGCACGATTCGCGGCATTGGACCCCACCCGGCTGCTGAGGATCTTCACGCGTAGTAGGTACAAGTCTTCCTCCCTCTTGGCACGTGCAATCACCTCACCTCTACCCTCCTTGCGGATAACAGCCTCCTTCTTTGTGAAGAGCAACTCAAGTCCCTTGTCGGTAAGGCGGCTGACGGAGAGCAGGTTTGCCCCAAAGTTGGACATATGCAGCACATCGTAGATTGCGCTCGTGACAGGTTTGCCATCCACAATTGACTCAATGCGGACATTACCATCACCGGCAGCCACCTCTGTTTTACAATTGGCCACCATCATGCATCTCTCCCAGGCGCCGTAGGTGACAAATGCCGCCTTGTTGTATTGCATGTGGCGGCCTGATCCAGAGTCAATGACGGCAACTCTCGGATCCTTCAAGTTGGTGGAGTTGTACGCCATAAGGGCGTGCTTGTCTTTCTTCACGCCCCACTGCGACCGATGTGTTTTCTTCTTTGGACAGTTGCGAGCGTAGTGGCTGTCCTTGCCACAATTGAAGCACTCCCCCTTCTTGTCACCCTTCTTGGTGCCCTGTTTTGGCACCCTTCCACTTGTCGCCTCGGCGTCCACTTTGAGGATGAACCGTGTAAGCTGAACTTGATGCCGCTGCACTCTCTCAGCCGCTACGTCGCATTCACTCATTGCGCACGTACTCAGTAACCTTTGGGTAGTTCAGCTCATCGGAAGGCCAGCCACCAAGGACTGTGATGATGGGACTCCAACTGTCCGACAAAGCCAGAAGCAGGATCATAGCTTGCAACTGAGAGTCGACCTCCTGACCAGTGGCCACGCACTCCGCTGCGAGCAACTCAATCTGCTGCATGATCTCCATGATGTTGTTGCCTTTGTTGGCTCGGGGGATGAAGAGCCGTTTGAAGATGAAGAGCTGACTGGCAAGGTTGCTGGACTGGTAGATGGAGCAGGGTTTTGACCATGCGTCTGCGACCAGGGTGCATCCTTGGATGAGCCCAAGTTGTGGTGGACATAACGCAAATACAAGGAGCGCCAACGCCTTTTGTTGCGCTTCTTGTATGCCTCCTTCACCTCAGCCGTTGCAGTCTCCAGCGGAGTAGTCTCATCACCCTGATAAGTCCCTTGTCGTTGACGAAGACTTCAAACTGCCACCTCCACAAGGTAAAGCGTGTCCCATCAAACTTAAGGACAGCACGGCTGCTCTCTTGCTCGCTGGTCGCCATGCCTTACTGTTGGAAGCGTGAACTCAAGCTGGCTTGGAACCCCTTAGAGGCGTGGGCCCATAAGCCTTTGTTGGCCAGAGGGTGAGTGTGCACCCTAGAGGGTCCCTAGCAGTGGCTGGTTCACACCACCAACTCTTTTTGGAGAGACTGAAACTGTGGAGGCAACCGGTTCCAAGGATGGCAGATAATTGGTCAGAGAGTGTGGCAATATTTTTTGCCTCAATTGACTGGGAATGAACTCTTTTTATCAAGGCTCACAAGCAGTAGAATTTTATAGCCACTGATCTAAGCTTTCCAGAACACCAAAGCATGCCAGATTTGAAGTTTCCTAGCAGATTCTATGGCTTCTAGAGTGTTTATTGGTAGGTTGTCCTTTTTCCCACCTAGAAAGGCATCCCTTCCCTCCTCTAGAAGCTTCTGCCCCTTCCTAGATTCCTCAGCTTGCTTCGAGTAGGAGGGAAGGTATCCAGAAGACCAAGATACCTCTAGATGCCTTGTAGGACAAGTCACCCCTTCTAGAATGTGTGCCACCTTCCTGGACCCTCACCTGACCTTCTAGACACTTAAAGAGGAACTCTAGAGGTTGAGCTAGCTTCCTGGCATCTGTTTTCAAACTCCCTTGAGGCAGGACAGAATTTCATCTTGTAGGACTTGAACCCGGGCCCTTGCCTCTAGAGGTGGACACCATTAACCAGTAAGCCGCTACGGCTTGTCTTTTTGGTGTTCCTTTTTGGAGTTACTCCTGCCATGGTGAGGAGCATCACTCCAACAGTGAAGACTGGTAAACTTACAAAGTCACGGTAATGTTGGGCTACAGAGAACTGTGGCGCATGCTTGACGGTGAGGAACACTTTATATGGTATGTGTTCCAGGAAGGACACGTACCGGCTCTCCAGACAACTATGACTAACCGGGTCCCAGAATATCCATGCCTTGAAGGCATGGGAAACTCCAACAAATACGCACCACTTTCCTCTACGGCTCAACTTGTGTGGTCGCTGTTGTTGTGGAAGCCACACACAAGCCAAGTCTGCCCGTTCTTTGAACCATTGTTCCCATGGTGTGACCGATTTGGGCAATGGACCTTGTGGTATACTATTCCACACCCAAGTGATGTACTTCTCTGCCTCTTCCCAAAACCCAAAGGTGAGACCAGATTCAGTTAGCAGTGTACGCAGTGCGTCTCCGAGCATGAGATGCCTCCGCTTAACAAAACTGTTATGTTGAGGGGTGTAAAGGGCATTGGTTTGGTGCATTGTACCTCTTCATTTGGGTTTTGCGGTTAGCGTGCCCAAGAATTCACCCCCTTTGTCTGTACGAAGAACCTTGAGGCTGCAACCAGTTTGACGTTCAGCATAGGGTATCCACTCGGTGATTGAACACTGAGCATCAGCCAAGGTGTGAACAAAAAACACCTAGCAAAAGCGGCTAGTATCATCAGTCAGTATTAGTATGTATTCTGTGCCATACTGGAGGGAGGGGACAGGCATGGGTCCTGTTAGGTCTACATGTGCCAATTCCAGTGGAGAGACGTTGTCGTGTTCAAACTGAGAGACATGCTACGATCACAATGGGACCAACGGCACGTCATTTAGTCGAGTTTTGGAGATACTAGCACAACCCTAGAGTCGCAGGTCAAGGAAAATAGGTACAAGTCTGGCAGTAACATCAGAACCCCCTAAAGCAGGTGAGTCACGCTAGTCGCAGCTCACCCGTCGGCCGGCGAGCGAAGCTCGCCGGCACTCGACAGGGATTAAGGGGACATCAGCCCTGAACCCACACAAAAGGATGGGAAATTCTACGATGACCTCGGTTTAGCCAAAACAGTGCCAAAAGTAAGCAAACCTAGTTGTGTATAGTATCATGAAGAAAGCAGGGTCTAATCTAGGTTTCAAATGATGGAGAGTACAATGTGTGAGAGCGGAATCAAGGACTCATGCGAGCAACCTAAGGCAGGCATGGGTTGACGGTCAGCGCGTGAGACAGTTGAGTGGTGCGCCTCACTAGAGAGAGTGGCTGGCGCATCTTCCCATGATCAGTGTGGATCACCACCGAGCGCTGAGTCCGCATGCACTGCACACCTGAGGACATCCACGATAAAACATATACAAAAAGGGTTGTCACGTCCCCTTGGCCAAGGGTGTCACGTGCATGTAGCCAAGCAGATGTAGCTGACAGATGAGGGCGGATGATGACAGAGATTTAGTGAGAAAGTAGGCGAGTTGTTCACTCCTAGGCACCGCACAAACTTGCACAGTATTGGCTTCTATCGCCTCCCGAACGAAGTGATGTTCTACGCCTATGTGTTTGGTGAGTGGATGCAGTACACCATCATTTTCTGTGATGCAACGTTCAGCTGAGCTATCACTGTACAATGGCACAGATCCAACAGTCATTCCTAGTTCTTCCAACAACCATTGCAACCATGTGGCTTCACATGCAGCCTCCCCCAATGCCATGTATTTTGCCTCAGCAACACTACAGGCGACATATGATTGTTTTGCACTTCGCCATGACACAGCTGTCCCCTAGAGACAAAAGACATATCCTCCTTGACTGCGTGAATTTGTCCCGTACATAGTCACTGTCACAATACCCTTTGATCAAAGGACGAGTTCCTGGTGAGGATACCATAGATGACCCATCGATGACGTGTCAAACACATGGCATAGAAGCTTGAGCAAAGCCTTTTGATGCGTGCTACGTGGATGTTGGATGAATTGGGGCAATGTACTCACTGCACAAGATATGTCTGAATGAGTGGTAGAGGAGAGGTAGGTGAGACTGCCCGTAGTTTGCTTGTAAAGTGTGGGGTCCGTGTCTTGTCCGTAATCAGTGGTGTCTGTGTCGAGAAGGTGTCCGTACACGTCCGGGCTCATTGGTAATTGCTGTGGGGAAAGGTGATGTACAAGGTGGGAGAAACGCCCTGTGAGATGTGCTATGAAACAACCCTAGTGTAATGTTAGTGTGCGTGCAGTTCTGTCACGGGTCATTGTCATGCCCAGAAAGTTGGATGCTTCCCCAAGATCAGTCATGCGGTAATGCGTGGTGAGCAGTGCCTTTGTTGCATGTACCAAAGAGAGAGAGAGAGAGAGTGACAGGATCAACAGATCATCAACATACATCAGGAGAGCGACCGGGACACCACTATCCCAGCGTATGAAAAAGGAGGGGTCGAACATACTTTGCAGAAAACCCCCATGTTCCGGTGTACGACATATCTTCTTGTTCCAGCATTGTGGAGCTTGTTTCAGTCCATATAATGCTTTCAAGAGGAGCCACACTCTCTCTGTGCCATCCGCAAAACCTGCTGGTTGTTGCACATAGATTTCCTCATGTAGTGGACTATTTAGAAACGCGTTCTTGACGTCCATTTGATGGATACCCCAATCTTTGTGTCCTGCAACTCCTAGCAAGGCACGACCAGTTGTCTACTTTCCCACTGGATTGTATGTGTCTGTGAAGTCTTGACCTGGTATCCGGTGGAACCCTTTGCCCACAAGTCGGGCCTTGTATTTCTCAAGGAGGCCCTGTAAGTTTCTTTTGACTTTAAAGACCCACTTCACATCCATTGCCTTATAACCTGGAGGTAGTGGAACCAGTTCGTAGACCTCGTGCTCAAGGAGGGCATTCAACTCTACTATCATAGCCTTTTCCCACTCTGTCGCATCTGGGCGCCCCCTTGCCTCCTCAACTGTGAGGGGCTCAGAATGAATCATGGGGTTTGTGGGACCCACAATATGATAATACTGCCTGTAGTTGACCTTAGGCATGTTTCGTTGTGAGCGGCAAATAGGGACAGGCTGAACATGGACACTTTGTGCATGGGTTAGACCTGGAGAAGAGCTTGGTGAGTCCGCACTTGTGATCGCAAGATCAATCTATGTGAGGAGGTCAACAGGAACGGTTGTTCATCGGTCTGTGGTCTTGTCTCGACCAGAGGATTTTTAGGTGTCAAGCCTCACAATAGGGACAAAGACAGGGACACTGACTTACTTAGGACAAGTTTTGGGAACTTTTAGCACGGCCGAGTGCTTGAGGCCTTTAAATTCCTAGTATGGCATGTGCTCGGGGAATGAGGCATCTCTGCTCTCAACAAACATGTGCTGTGTGGGATCCTAAAACCTCCATGCCTTGGAAGCATGTGACACTACAACAAAGATACACCACGTGCCCCTTGGGCTCAACTTGTGGTCGCGCTGTGGGTCAAGAAACCACACACACGCCATAGTACCCCACACGTGTGCTAGACGTAGATCTGATTTTTTCAAACCACCTTTCCCACTAGGTAATGGTCTTGGAGAGAGAACCTTGAGGCACCCAGTTCCAAAACCAAGTGATGTACTTGACCGCCTCCTTCCAGAACCCAAAGGACAAAGCGGACTCACTTAGCAGGGTACGTAGTGCATCGCCCAAGGTTCTATGCCATCTTTCGGCAAGTCCGTTTTGCTGGGGACTATAGGGCACAGTGGTTTGGTGGAGAATCCCTCTACTCTATGAATCAGGTGTGAGCGACCCAAGAAATTCTCCACCCCTGTCGGTGCACAGAATTTGCAGTTGGCAGCCTGTCTAACGCTCAGCAATATGGATCCATTCCATTATCGCCCGATGTGCATCCTTTTTTTTTTTTGAGCAAGAAGGCCCAGCAAAAGCGGCTGTAGTTGTCTGTGAGAGTCAACACGTAGAGCAACGTGTATTGGACAGATGAGACTGGCATGGATCCTGTTAGGTCCGCATGCACCAGTTCTAGGGGTGTCTCGCTGATGCGATGGGACACAGGAAAACTCTGTCTGTGAGCCTGCCCTTCGTGACAGTCAAGGCAAGCGGAAGCCTTTAGGCCATGCGGGCAGTCAATAGGGCTTAGTCCATGTGCAGGCTGGTGTTTCAGTAATTCGGTGATCAGTTCAGTGTTGATGTGTGCCAGTCTTCTGTGAATGAGCTCTGTGTGTTTTGGGTCTGTCTTGGTCATGATGTGTGTCTGTGCACGATTGGATGGCAATGCAGGGAACAAGGTCAGATGATGTTACATATTAGTGTACAGTGGTTTGTCAGCTAGAAGCACCCCATGTGCATCAAAAAGCATGCATTTTCTAGCTTGCGTCAGTGTTGACATGCTCAAATGACGATCCAATTGCCCCCCAGACAGCAGGTTCGCCTCTAGTCGAGGGACGTACAGGACTCTTGTCAGCCACAGGACACCCCCAGGTGCTTGCAATGCAACAGTCCCCATACCCTCAACCCTCACAACTTCCCCTGCACTTGTCCGTACACCTTCCACCTCATGCGTTGCATACAAGGACACAAACAGTTGACAATGTGGTGACATGTGGTGTGATGCTGCAGCGTCAAACAACCACTCGTGCATGGGCAAGGTATGCAACGTGGTAACATGCGTGTGCCCAAGGCTCGTACCTGGCTGAGAGGTTGTTGTGGTCTCCAAAGGAAGCACATCCAACGTTTCCTTCTATTCATCACAAGCCTGCGCTGTCGCTATGTCGTTGTACACCCGTTGAGCCCACTCCGGAGCTAGTGCTGGGGCTAATGCAAAGTGGGGCATGTGGTACACTGGAGGATCGTACTAGGCGAGTGGTGCTGGCGGCTGCTCCATGAACTGCTGCTGAGGCGGCAGACCAAAGGTGGCTACTGCTACATAGTGATACGGGTGCATTCAAGGTGGCTTGAATCCACCCATGGGCTGTGAGAGTGGTGTTGAGAACTGATGAGGTGGCTGATGCTGTTGTTGTGTCCATCGTTGCTGCTGTTGCTGTTGCCGTGGTTGCTATTGCTGTTGCTGCCTCTCCATCATCTTTCACTGAAGGGAGGGACACCTTCACCAGAAGTGTCCGGTCTAGTTGCAGTTGCTGCACCTCATGTTCCCACGGCCGCGTTCGCGACCACGACCGATACCACCAGATGAGCCCCTACCTTCACCACTGGTGCCATGAAGCGGGGTGAATGTCACTTGGGTGGAAGCAGCAGCTAAGGCAAGGGAGCTATGGAGTGCGTATGCTATCGGCGTCCCGGCTGCCATATCACGTGTCTCACCCTTTGGGATGTCTTCATAGTTGCGCAGCTCCTCAAAGATAGCGGCCAAGTCAAGAAGCTCAATTTTTGTGACTGGATGACGACGTAGAAGATCATGTCAAACTCTTTGTACTGCTAACCGAGATGAAGCAAGAGTATGTCAAGCCATTCAAGGATGGAGCAGGAAGCTCCTAGTCCTATGAGACGCCGACGTATGTCCATAGCCTCATCAAAGGAGTCAGCGATTGGTGTGCCAGGCATTGGATAGAGGTTGCAAAGGTGGTCTCTAAGGGTTACGACCAGTGTCATGCCTTGTTCCTCCTGACGCGTGGCAAGGTGACGCCAAGCATCATAGGGACATGGAGCATCACTGCGTGGGTCGGAGGGATCTTCACCCTGACCACCAAAGCGAAAGTGGCGTCATGTATAAGCTTGTGAATCTGGCAGGGCGCGGGTCAGGGCGTTGAATGCGCGCAGCAATATACGGTCGCTTACTGTGTCAGGAGGAGGGCTGAAATAAAAGTCCTCTGGCCCGTGTTCAGCTGCCCAGGCCAAGAAAATGTCCCTCCAAGGTAGGAAGTCTTGCGTACCTAGCTAGGGAGGGGAGAGCTCCTTCTGGCCCAGCCCCAGCTGTGCCATTGTGGCGGCGATACGGGTGACAGCGGCGGGGGGTCACTAGCACTGCAGGGATGTCCGGCACCGCCGGCACTTCTGGAACCACCTGACCTTTTGGAACCGCAAGCAGTTCTAGCACTGCCGGCCTCACCATCTACTGCACTCATGATGTAGACAGTGATTCCTGACATCTAGCTAGCTGCGGACAGGGCCCAGGCCGGCCAGGGAAATTTCGGCAGCAATTCGTCAGGCGCACTTCAGGCCCAGTTTTCTGTCAAGAGCCTGCAGCTCTATGGGGAAGCCATCTCAAGTGTCTGTAGGCCCTGCAAGACCAATCCCACTACCCAGACCGAGTGCCCACCCCTCAAGTTGCGGCGGAGCACCCTGGGATAGTGCAAGGAGGAGCATAGACGTTCCTTTCCGCAGCCCTATTCCTTCACAGGCCCTCGCAGCTTGCGCGAGGTCTGCCTTGAGCTCTCAGGGCTCCTTAGAGAGGGTTCGATGCTTTGCTGTGGCCTGTGCAACCTCTTGTGTCCCCTCGACCCTTGCTGACCTGGCGCGTGCTTGGCGACCGCCCCCTTCGTCAGCTCCTATGGCCGGCTCACGTCCAGTTGAGGCCCGCGAAAGAGCTCTGATACCATGAGATGTGCTACAATCACAATGGGACCAAAGGCACTTCATTTAGTGGAGTGTAGGAGATGCTAGCACAAACCCTACAGTCGCAGGTCAAGAAAAATAGGTACAAGTCTGGCAGTAACATCAGATCCCCCTAAAGCGGATGAGTCACGCTAGTCGCAGCTCACCTGTCGACTGGCGAGTGAAGCTTGCCGGCACTCGACATGGATCGAGGGCAAATCAGCCCTGAACCCAAACAAAAGGATGGCAAATGCCAACATGACCTAGGTTTAGCTAAAACTGTGCCAGGATTAAGCAAACCTAGTTATGTCCTGTAGTATGAACAAAGCAAGATCTGATCTAGGTCTCAAACTATGGAGAGTAGAATGTGTCAGAGCGGAATCAAGGACTCATCCGGGCAACCTAAGGCAGGCATGGGTCGACGGTTGGCGCGTGAGACACTTGAGTGGCGTGCCCCGTTACAGAGAGTGGCTAGCGCATGTCTCCGTGATCAGCGTGGATCACCACCGACCGACGAGTGCGCATGCACTGCACACCCGAGGACATCCACGAGAATATACATACAAAAATGGTTATCACAGACTTGGGAAAGTTTTGTCTGTGTGTGAAGACACACAAAATAGTACTTTCCTTAAATGTCATTAAGGGAAGCCTTAATGACATTTAAGGAAAGTACTATCCTTAAGTCCATTTGGGTAGTGTACAGGAGTCAATCCGTGCATCGGTGTGTGTTTGAGTAGCTCTGTCACCAGTTCCATATTGATGTGCGCAAGATGCCTTTGCTGTAGGTCAGTGTGATGTACATCCATGCCTTTCATGATGTGCAGTTGTGACCGTGAAAACCCAATGCATGGGAACAGTGCGAGCGTGTAGAGCATGTCAGCATGCAGTGGCGCATCTACCAACAACGACCCACGACCATCAAAGAGTGAGTATTTCTGATTCTGCATTAGTGCGGACATGCCTGCTTGACGACCAAGTTGACCCCTAGACAACAAGTTCACCTTCAGTCGGGGTACATAAAACACTCTAGTCAGCCAAATCCCCCCTCCCGGCGCCTGTAGTGCAACCGCGCCCACACCTTGCCCCCGCAGCACTTCCCCGGATCTCGTGCGCATACCATCAATATCATATGCAACATACAGTGACACAAAAAATCGACAATGTGGCAACGTGATGAGATTTTTCAGTGTCATACAACCACTCAGGCATGGGTAGAGCAAGTGAGGTGGTGACATGTGTGCAAACTAACTTCTGACCTGCACTTGGTGGTGTTGTTGGTGGTACGACGGGCATCAACTCCTCAGTGAAAATATGCGTGGAAGCTTCCTAGCAACGCAGCCGCTGACTAGGCGTCAGTGCCTGATCAGACGGTAACAACAGTCACAGGTCGTACACACTATTGCAAGGGTTTGGCTAGGAGACACAAGGCAAAGTGTCAGAATGCTTCAATATAGCATATGCAGAGAGAAATGACAAATGACAGGTCCAAGGCATGAATACCTGCCATGGCGCAAGGTGGGTGTCGCACGCGGCAGTCCAAGAGCTGTCCTAAAACCAGCCCAAAACCACTGCTTTGGCCGGATCTCTATGCACACATGTCAGAATGCTACGCGGTCTGAACCTAGACGTGCAAAATCAAAAGACGGAAGCTACGACTGGTCACATGCATGCATCCATTGACCGACAATGAACACACAATGCAAAAACATGCAAATAGGCCTCATGGCTAGTCTGCCAAAATACGCCTGCAAGATTTCAAAGGCACAAAAGAGAGGCCCGGTGGCATCTTGGGCTCTGGTACAGTGGTCCGCCTGCTCCAAACTCGTAGTCCGCCGCCTGTCATTGCGCCGGTGCCACCAGGGCCGCCTGCCTCGAGGATCTGCATGAGTATGGACACGGCCGAGTGGTCACAGTAAACTATACAGGAACGGCACAAAGCACAACACTCCCCCGTGACCCGATGGTACGCATGTCCATACGCGTGCAGCACTGGTACGAACACAATAGTGAGTGACACAAACAAATGAGATGCAGATGCACATCCCACACTCAACCACTCTCACGCACGGGGCGAAGCCCAACAGAATGAATGGCCACCTGGAACTTTCCGCGAGCAAGTGCCTTCGTCAATAAATCAACACGCTGCATGTCAGTACCAACCCACATGATGGAGATCACACGTCGCTCCACCTGATCACGAACGAAGTGATGCTCAACCGCAATGTGCTTTGTGTGAGCATGAAAAACACCAGAGTTCTCCGCAGTGGCGAGAGCACTCAGGTTGTCGCAACGCAGCACAATGGCGGGTACTGACTGCCCAAGCTCAAAAAACAAGCGCTACGGCCATACTGCCTTAGCAGCCCCTGCGCTTAGAGCAATATACTCTGCCTCCGACAAGCTACGTGCAATGCAGCCCTGCTTCTTGCTTTGCCAAAACAAAGCAGTACCACCGAGCAGAAACATGTAGCCAGTACAACTGCGCCCATCAGGGCTCCAAGCCCAATCACTGTCATTGTAGCCGTCAAGGACCACTAAACACTGTCGACGAAAGCAGAGTCCAAGGTACGGCGTGAAGACCACGTACCGTACCACTTGCACAACCGTGTGAAGGGCTCTCGCACGTGGAGCGTGCGAGAACTGAGCGAGGAGGTTGATGGCGAACGCAATGTTAGGATGCGTGGTGGTGGCCAGGTACATCAGAGATCTGATGAGACAGAGGTATAAGGTCAAGTCCACTGTCTCCCCCATCTGTGTAGGATCATCCACCTTCAAGGCATCATGCCCATCGGGTGTAAGAGGTGTGGAAGCGGATGGCTCTGCACCAAGGAGATTGCTAAAGCGCTCCCCCACAACTCGTGCGTATGGGGCGTGAAGCAGCAATAGTGTCTAATGTCTGCGATCTTGCACGATCTCCATACCAAGAAACACCGATGCAGGACCAAGGGCCTTCATCCTGGAGGCAGTCTGCAGGACAGACCTAGCCTCCTTCAGGGCCTCCAGGGACAGAGACGCAATCAGGAGGTCATCAACATAGACCAAGATGGCAGTGAACTGCTTGAGTGTCGGTAGGATGAAAAGCGAGGGGTCTGTCTCGCTCTGTACGTATCCTGCGCGAGTCAAAGTGCTAGTGATCTCCTTGTTCCAACACTGTGGAGACTGCTTGAGACCGTACAAGGACTTGCGCAAGCGCCAGACCTTGTCACCATCCTCAAAACCTGGTGGCTGAGCCGCGTAAATCTCCTCATCCATAGAGCCATGGAGGAACGCGTTGTTCACATCCATGTGGTACAGTTCCCAGTCATGCTGAGCCACTCCACCGAACAGAGCTCAAGCTGAGGTCATGCGGCTGACAGGAGCAAAGGTATCAGTGTAATCAACTCCCTCAATGTGAGAGTACCCCTTGACAGCCAACCGGGCCTTGTAGCGTTCCAGTGAGCCATCCGGCTTCACCTTCTTGCAAAAGACCCACTTGACGTGAATCGCCTTCCTCCTAGGGGGAAGGTCGACAAGCTCATAGACTATGTGCTCTCGGATAGCGTGAAGCTCATCCTTGCAAGCAGCTTGCCAGGCATCGGCATCCTGCAATGAGAGAGCGTCCCTCAATGTGCCAGGGTCAGGCGCCACAAAGGGTGAACTCTACGTGGCCAGTGCAGACGCCTCAATGTCGGGCCTGACGGCCACAAGATCAGCTGCTCCGCCATAGGCGATATGGAACTCATGAGAGACCAGGTTGTGCCCTACAGGGCAAGCTGGATGTACCTCTGAAATCTCGGTGCGGACACTCAGGCCTAAGGCCTTTGTGCCTGGATCACCGCTTGCGATGTTGCGAGTGGAACGCCTAGGTCCGGGACCTGACGCTCGCAGAGCTCTAGAGTCCAGTGGTTGAAGGCGGCCACCGGGCTCACGGGAGTAACCGGAAATCGAGGGATGCACCTCAGGCTCAGGGACAGGTACGACCACACAAACAGGTACAACCACAGCTGGTGAGGGCTGAGACGAGGCAGCCGGAGATGCCGTGCAAGGAGATGAGTGTGTAGGAGACACGGGGTTGGGTGTGACAGCAGGCAAGGCTGGCCCAGACACTAAGGCAGGAATGTCCGCCGACGAAGGAACGAGAGTGGGCAAGACTGGGTCAGACGCAGGAGTAGGGGTGCCGACAGACAAAGGTGATGGTGCAGGAGGAGGCGTGAGAGAAGAGGTACCTGTGGGGTGTGAAGCAAGCTGTACAAGCGAGATCTGTGGACCGACGGCAATGATAGCCGGATCATCAAGGGCTAGAGATTGAGAGGGGACCCGAGAGGGGGCTTGAGCAGACACATCAGCCGGACGAGGGATGGTGGCTGGCGTAGAAGTCTTCCCCATCCGCCGAGGACCCTCACAGGAAGGGACATGGGCTGCGGAGATGGCTGTGATCGAAGTAAGGTCATGGTATGTGAGTGACTCAAAAAACAGCGCGTCACGGGACTCAATGACGCGACGGCGAGTGGGGTCCTAAAAGCGCCAGGTGTTCGACCGCGGGGAGATGCCAATGAAGGCACACAAGCGATCCCGAGGGGAGACCTTGGACGCCTGCTAGTCCTCGGTGTACCACACGGAGGCCAGGGATCCCCAGACGCAAGCGAGATGAAGGTCAGGACGGTGGCCAAACCAGAGCTCTTACGGTGTAACATGGTCCGGAAGCGGACCATGAGGGAGGCGGTTCTAGACCCAAGTCATATAGGCAAATCCCTCGAAGGCAAAAGACTCCAAGAGACCGCACTCAGACCGCATGGCGCGAACCGCATCCTCCATGGTGCGGTTCCAGCGCTCAGATACACCTTTCTGCTGTGGAGTAGCAGGAGCAGAGACCTGGTGAAAAATCCTGTGCTCAGCAAAGGAGGAGTCCATCTCACCAAGGAACTCGCCGCCGCGATCCGAGCGAAAAGTATGTGGCGTGTGACAAAACTGACGCTCAGCCATCACGAGCCAGAGCCAAACCACCAGAGCGGCGTCGCTCTTCTCACACACACTATAGACCCACCGCATGCGGGTGAAGTCATCAGTCAGCGTCAGAACATGCCGGTCCCTCTCCGACAGGGACTCGACCGAGAGAGGACCGAGAAGGTCCGAGTGGACCAACTCGAGAGGCCTAAGCGCTTGAGAATGCGAGTTAGGATAGGTGCACCGGTGCATCTTCCCCTGAGCGCAGAAAAGACAGTCAGTCTTGGGTGGCTTCTCGAAGGAAGCCACGTGAAGACCAAGAGCAAGTTGTGTCCGAATGAGCTTTGACACAGTGTCGAAGGCCACGTGACACAGACCATGATGAAGCAACCGTTGGTGTTCCGGGGATAGAACACCAGTGATAAAAATGCGACCGGATGAGGAGAGACACCAAGGAGAGGAAGGCCGAGCAATACGATACAAATCATCTATGACTGAAGCACGCAAGACAATGCTACGGGTGTCAATAGCAATCACAGTTGCTGAATCAAAAGTATGCTCCACAGAGAGACCCATCAGAGTGCAGGCACACACAGAAAGCAGGCTGAGCTCAAGATCAGGCACAAACAACACGTCAAATAGATACAGGGGGCCAGACGGACCATTAAAACATTCAACCCCCACACCGTAGATTGGCAAGGACTGACCAGAGCCTGTACGAACAAAACGGACAGATGTGACAGGACCGAGTGCGACAAAAGTCACTACGACGGCACGTCATGTGAGGGGTGGCCCCCAAATCGATGATCCAAGTGCCACCGGAGTCACGACTGGTGGACGTCACTGTATAATGAGCAATGGAACACTTGGCATCAAAGGGACGCTGAGCCGTCAGTGGGGAGGAATGACGTACATCACAAAGATGAGACTTGTGAATCCAATCAGTACAGTCAGGCCCATCATCACATGCTTTGTGCTCCCCCACACGCATCATCACGAGCCACGGGAACGGACGAACAAGCAGTCTGTGAACCACCCGATGATGAGAATACACTAGTACCTCCCTGAAAACGAAGCGCCAGAAGATGACAAAGCTCAACGATGGTGCGGTCGCGTGGGTCCGGATCATTGGTGCTCGCCGGTGAGGACGCAGGATAGCTGCAGTCGTCGCCGCCGCCGTCTAGAGGAGGGTGCGGGTGACGCCCCGGACGTGGAATGAAGAGCGTGAGCAGCCTGAAGCCAACGGGTGATCCGCACCCAGTCAAGCAGCAGCTGGCACTCGGTGTAGCGATGGGCGCCTCCACAATTGTAGCAGTGCACAGAACGGCCACTGCTACCACTGGATGACGGCTGCTACTGACCTAATCCATGCTTCCTATTCTTCTTCTTCCCCTAAGCAGCTGCTATAACGCCTTTTATCTGTGTGGGTATAGACAGGGTCAAAGAGGAGGAGGAAGATGAGGTAGTCATGGTGGAGGTGGACGAGGGTGACTGCAGGAGAGAAGATGGTGGTGATGCCTCAATTGTTGCAGCGAGGGAAGGCTCCTGATGCACTACTGCTGCCTCGCGGGCTGAAGTCACCTGGAGGAAAAGCTAATGCGCCCAAGGGAGCAGTTGTAGAGTGGCTAAGAAGGGCTCGAGGACAACGTCGCTGTACCGTGTGAAGATGTCGGTGTACTCAAGGCAAACTCCGAGCATAATCGTGTGAAGCACCCACAATTGTGTGCCTCTTGAGGTCCCCAGACGCGTGTACATACACATGGCGCGTCGCCGGTAATCTGCTACAGACTCCTCAGGCCCATGACAGAGCGAATGGAAAGCACGAATGTGTGACGCACGACTTGCGTGCGTCTCTACGGCCAGCAGGGATAACACCAGATCCCAACCTCCACGCGGATCGGCGCTGGTGCCTGTGCCAGCCTCGCCAAGAAAGGGGCAGAAGTCGACGACAGTCTCGCGTGGCATGCCATAGAGAAGTCCGCGCATGGCCCGGGCTGCTGTCTGTGCCTCTGCTAGGATTGTAGACTGGTACGGGCTGTGGTAGTAACGCCACACTCCCTCACATGTAGCCCACACCTCAAACAGGATCTCCAAGCAGTCGAAACCATCCTCGCTGATGTACGGTGGAGGTGGTGCCTCAAAGTCCTTAGGCTGCCGTTGTGTGGGGATAGCAACCACAGGCTATGGAGGACGAGAGACGAAAACTCTTGGGAGAGGGTGATCACCTCGGTAGTCAGGTGATGATCGTATCGGGGAAACCGGTGGAGGTCGGGTACCCGGCGACAGCTGTCAGAGGCGCTCCTAGAGAACTTGAATCTCGTGCTCCTGGGAATCATCCATGATGCCGGGCATGAATGGCTCATCATGTAGTGGCTCATCATCAAGGAGGTCAGTAGGTGGTGGGTCAGGTGGAGCGCCTGTCACGGGTGCCTGGACCGAATGCTGGGTAGAGACCACAACTTCGGCAGCTCTCTCAGACATCCACAGAGGAGCCGTGGATTGAACGCGCAGAAGCTCAGTCAACGTGCGGATAGCGTCAATCTCATCTCTCTGGAGATGACGCATCTCATCTTATTGGCTGCGCAATTCCTCAATGGCCTGTGAGCGTGGACTCACTACGCCAGACGAGGAGGAGGAGTCGCCTGGTCCCTTCTCCTTGCTTTCGGAAAGGCTCATGTCGCCGCTCAGTATGGGACGACGGATGAAGTTTGTCGGTTTTTAAAGGCGTCGGCGTTTCTTGAGGGGTTGAAACGCTGGCAACTTTTGACTGTCCGGCCAGAAATTTGACTAAGTATGGTGCTGACGTCAGCAGGTGGTTGCTGGCGTCAGCACGACTGATGACGTCAGCAAGCAAAATTGCTGATGTTGGCTTGTCTCCTTTTTTTTTCTCTTGCAAATCTGCGCGCGCGTGCAGCCGCTCCGCGGTGGCCGCGCAAACGCTGCGCAGAAGCTCTGCAGGAGCTTCCACCCAGCTACTGCTGCACCTGTGTTGTCAACTGCAGCAGCAGTTGTGTAGCTGTGAATGAAGCGGTGGCAGCAGCGGCTGCGCTGCTGCTGTTGCTGCTACTGTTGCTACTGCTGCTGCTACGCGTTGTGGTTGCTCCTCACTGCCGCCACCGCACGTTACTGCCACTGCCGCCCTGTTGTTGCTGTGCTGCTGTTGCTGTGCTCTTGCCGCCGTGGTTGCCGCTTCTATTGCTACGTTACTTTTGCCGCCGCTGCTGCTGCGCTACTGATGCCACTGCGACTGCTGCGCTGCTACTACCACCGTTGCTGCTGCGTTGCTGCTACCGCCGCCTCTACTGCTGCTGCTCTGCTGCTGCGGCTGTGGGAAGCACGGCTGCACTCACTGCAGCCGCCACACACCTCGTGTGGCGGTGCACAACGCTGCTACTACCTCTGGTGCTACGATCTCACGTAGTGGGTGGGGCTGCGTAGACGGCGACCGGCAGTCTCTGACAGGCCTTAGGAACTTTGCTTCAGCGGTGACTCTCACTGCTGCTGCTCTGCTGCGTCTCTGCTTCGCAACTCACTGAGACCTGCCTCACTGCTCTCATACCATGAAAATATGCATGGAAGCTTCCTAGCAACGCAGCCGCTGACTAGGCATCAGTGCCTGATCAGACGATGAAAACAGTCACAGGTCGTACACACTACGGCAAGGGTTTGGCTAGGAGACACAAGGCAAAGTGTCAGAATGCTTCAATATAGCATATGCAAAGAGAAATGACAAATGACAGGTCCAAGGCATAAATACCTGCCGCGGCGCACGGTGGGTGTCGCACGTGGCAGTCCAAGAGCTATCCTAAAACCGGCCCAAAACCACTGTTCTGGCCGTAACTCTGCGCACACATGTCAAAATGCTACGCCGTCTAGACCTAGACGTGCAAAATCAAAAGAGGAGCGCTACGACTGGTCACATGCATGCATCCATTGACAGACAGTGAACATACAATGCAAAAACATGCAAATAGGCCTCATGACCAGTCTGCGGAAAGATGCCTGCAACATGTAGAAGGCACAGCAGAGGGTCCCGGTGGCATCTAGGGCTCTGGTACAGTGGTCGGCCACCTCTAAGCTGGTAGTCTGCCGCCTGTCGTCGCGCCGGTGCCACCAGGGCCGCCCGTCTCAAGGATCTGCATGAGTATGGACACGGCCGAGTGGTCACAGTAAACTGTATAGGAATGGCACAAAGCACAACACTCCGATGGCAGCCACATAGGATCTGGAGCGACCCCTCTGACTGTGGCTGCCCCTGTCTGCTCTCATCCACACACTACCTAGGCTAGAGGTGGAGTTGCCTCTATGAGCATTGGAGGGGGAGTATACATCCCCGGGTATGGTGGTGGTGGTGAAAACGGCTGTGGCCGTGGGAGGAATGTCTGACAGATCAGCAGTTGTGGTGGTGCATCGTAGGTCATTGCTGCAACAGGTGGATGCATGCGGGACGGTGGTACACAGGTGCCCTGCAGGTACGACTGTTCTGGTGCCAAGATCGAAGGCTATAGCTACTGCTATTGCAGCTGCTAATGCTACTGCTGCGTGTACTGGGGCAAGTGCTATCCCTGCTACTGCTCCAAAATCTGTCGCTAAAGAGTAGGGAATGATCACCAAAAGTGGTCTGCCTACCCGGAATAGCTACAGGTATGGCCTCCAAAGTTGCGGCTGCAACCAAGTTCTCCTTCTTTGCCCATTTGAGATTGACCGCCACCGGTGCCCCACCTCTGTGTAGTGGTGGCATCCACTTGCATGACCACTGCCACTACAGACTGGTGGGTGTAGGCGGTGGTGTTAGCTGTGCTGGATTCATGTTGCTCTCCATTGAGGATTTCCTCATAGTTTTGAGGCTGTCTGTATAAAACTTTGAGGTTGATGTATTCGACCTCCGCAACTAGATTACGGCAGAAGAAGTCTCGATAAAACTCCTTGTAGGCTTCTCCAAGATGAATGAGCGTCGTTTCAAGCCACTTGGGAACCAAGCACGATACCCCGGCCCTATAATGTGGCGTCGCAGATACATTGCTTCGTCCATGTAGTCCGACATCGGTGCACCCGGTTTGGGGTAGAGCGTATGCAAGCTTTCCCGGAGGGTCACTAGCAGTGCCATCCCTTGCTCTCCCTGCCGCTCTAGCAGATGCTGCCAGGCTTCATACAGCCGGACAGCGCCACTCCGGGGGTTGGCAGGATCCTCTCCCCGCCCCCCTTGATGAATTTTTCGAAGAGAATATCCTTGCGGGTCTGGAAGAGCCTGCACAAGGGCATTGTAGGCTATCAACAGTGTTCTGTCACTAGTTTCTGATATAGGGAGCTCGAGGAAGCAATCCTCAAGACCGCGCTCCTTAGCCCATGAAAGGAAAAACTCCTTCCACAAGAGAAAGTCAGGGGTCCCAAGAGTGGGCGGGATGAGGTTGCGATGAAAACCGAGTCGGTCTATGCCCTCCCACGTCACCGCTGCAGACGTGGTTCCCTGGTCGTCGGCAGAACGACCCTTGTTGGCACTCGGGTGACAGTTGTCGGTGCAGTTACCGTTGCTTCCTTGTGGCTCTGACATTGTGCGTTTAGTAAATGTCTCACAACTCCTCCACACCGGCGCCTAGACTTGCCTGGGCTTGCTCTCCTACCCCCGGACCGTCCTTACAGAGGACTGGCGGCTTCCCTTGCATTGCCCCCGCCCCCACCCCTCTTCCCTCTCTTCACCTCTTTACTCCTCTCTCACTTGCGTTGCTCTAGTGGTATCCACAACCCTGGGTAACCTTGGTGACCATGCACTGGATGAGCGAAGACTCTCCTTTGACGCTCCAGGCCACGTTAGCCCTAGCGGTCGACGTTTTTCCCTCACGTCCTCACAATTGCCAGCTTTGCGGGCCTGGATCTGTCCGCCTTTGAAACGCCAAGTGAGCAAGCGAGGCCTGCCTTCCTCGCTTACTCGCTGCTTAAGCCAAGGGTGATCTCACCCTTGAGGTCATTCCCTCTCCCATTTTTCCTATATTCCCTACTTATGCTAGGCACCTAAATAGACAAACCCACATGAAAACCAAGGTCCTGAGGTGAGTAACAAAATGCACAAACACAGTAGAGAAATTCTACCAAAGCAAGATGAAATAACTATGGAATGAATCATGAGTCCTCGATGCCGATGTGAGAAGGTTGGAGCAGCCGATGTGGGTGGGAGGACATGGGACCATGCCGAGAGGAGTCATGTAGCCTGAGGGCGATCTCAGTTTGTAATCCCTCGAGAGTGTTTGGTCTCGGCGTGAGTCTCCAGTGGTCTCGGGGTCACCATGCCCTGTGCACCTGAGGTCACATGTGTGCGAACAAAAGAGGACATGGATTAACTATATCAAGAATTGTGAAAATGCATCTCTCATCTTCCCCATGGATCTTCTAAGCCCCCCAATTCCTCGGTAGAGCTTCTTGATCCAACCACTCGCGACTCCACACACATCGCTCTACGATCGACCCAATGACTCCGACTACGCCTCATTTGTAACTCGACAATTGTACATATGTGTTCGATGGTTTCCACCCTTGTCATTGAAGTACACTTATCTCTAATTATATATTGCACCAGTGTAACCATTGTATTTTGCTCCATTGCGCCTTGTAACTCATACCTTCTTACCATCTGTGCTCCATTTGGCATAACACATGGTATCAAAGCATAGGGGTGCTTGAGAGGCATCTAACTACTTTACTCGTCTAGAGAAATACCTTGCACAAGCCGTCACTGTATCTCGCACATCAAGACTTTGCAGACTTCACGACTACGATGTGAAGCAAGCGAGCGCATCCAACTACCAGCAGCGGCTCTTTGGCAACGACTTCGGCGATGGAGGAGCAGGATGTGACCATGCATGCAAACCCTAAAGCGGTAACGGATGCTGGCGTGGCATGCTATGCAGCAGCTGGGACAGAACCAACGACTCCGACGCCCAATCCGGTCATGGATCCGACAGCAATGAACCAGCCGCCCCGACCGACGGCCTCAACGTCTACAGCGGGAACGACGGGTGGCACTGGATGACAGGCGTGGATCAATGAGGAACAGGCAAATTGTATCTCCACGCTCATGGGAATCAACAGCCATCCACTCTTGCAACTGAAATTTGCAATGGAGGCTCTTTGCAACGCAAGTGCACTGGAGGCGGCGCTTGTCCCAAGAAACACCTAACTCTCGAAGAAACCCAAGATTTGTCCGGTTCCACAAGAACCGTTCAGATGTGGCTGACAAGCTTGGGGGTGCACTTCACCGCTGCTAGGATCAACAATGATTGGAAGAGAATTGAACTTGCAGCCACGCTTTTGTGTGGCACAGAATGGAGTTGGTGGTCCAATGGAAAGACCATCCAACAGAAATAGGAGACTGGCAGGGCCTCATAAATGGCCAATAGTGCCCGCCTCATATCCTCAATTGCAAGCGTTCTACCCTTGGAGCTGATCAACTTGCAATGGCAAGACGAGCTGCCGCCACCAACCGATTGAAGCAAATCATCTCACAAATTATTGCACGTTTTGGACGATTGAATGAGAGCTGTAACACTTTGTATAAACTCCAGCGTCTCCATCAGCAGCCGAATGTGGCACAGTATACGCTGGGATTCTGCGAGATCATCACTGGTGCAGACATTGCCCCCTTTAAACTCCGTTTTCACTATAACAATAGCTTCAAACGGGACATCCGGCGAGCGATCTCCATCTTTGGCATCTAAAATGACTTATTGTGGATGATCACAACAGCAAAAAGGATTAACAACGTTGAGCACAATGCTCGGATCTAGGAATCCTATGTCCGGCGACCTCCCAACCACAATTATCATAGGAACGGAAAGAGTCAGTCGGGGTACTCCTCGAGTCCGATGGAAGTGGACGCCATCCACCAAAAGGATGTACGCACCTGCTACAACTGTGAAAATGTCAAAAACATCATGCAGAACTGCCAAAGAAAGCACCAGGCCAAAAAGGGGGGGAAGACGCTGAAAAATGAGCCGGAAAATGGCTAGGGGCAAGAGTGGAAGGCGCGACTCTTGTCTGAGAGGAGCGATTTGCACCGATTGATCACCCATCTAAATGGCTCACTATACTGCAAAGGGTTTCTGGGATCTCTAACTTTGACAAGGGGTACAAGGATGACCAACCGGCAATACTCCTAAAATTGCAACCCTAAGGTTGCAAGAGTGGCAGAACGGTACCAGTAGTATAAGATGGAAGGACTTCTCACAGTTTGCAAGAAAAGACATGGTTCAACAGCTAGGTTTGCATATCCAACTAGGGTTCTTAAAAGGACAAACCATCAACGGAAGATTGCAAACACGGAGACTCCAAGAACCACTACAACTACAAGTAGGAGATTTGCGGGATGTAGCGGTCTCTAGGTCATGTCCACTGAGTGATCACCAAATCATTCTCGGATGGAATTTTTTGTACCAACACAATCCGCACATTGACTGGAACAGTGGCGACATTTACGCAGAAGTCAATGGCACCCAACGACAACTTTCACATGTGGGGCAGAAAACGAAAGCGGAAGCAATAACGGTAGAAGCAATAGATGAAACCCAAGTGAACGGAAAGCAACAACTTGAGCAGCCAATATAGCTCAACGTGAACTAGCACTCCATACGGTAAGGGGCTCGTGCATGGCTTGTTCACATGAAGTCAATGGAGGAAGAAAAAGTGGTAGCAGCTGACTCATCAGCAACATCAGCCTCATCGGCCTCATCGGCATCAACAAAGTTTGCGATTGTTCCCAAAGATTCCATGCCTCTCATCCGAGAGTTTGCAGACGTCTTCCTCAACAAACTCTTGAAAACCTTACCACCTCAATGCAACATTGACCATCACATCAAACTGAAACAGGGCAGCCAATCCACAGTTCCAAGAGCCTACATCAAGAAAATGGTATTTCGATCCCGCTACGGGCATTTTGAGTTCACAGTCATGCTGTTTGGACTCACGAATGTCCCAGTGACGTTCATGGTGGCCATGAACAAGCTTTTTTGCCCCTACCTTGATGATTTTGTTGTAGTACATCTCGACAACATTCTGGTTTATTGCACCTCGGAGGAGCACGATGGACATCTCCAAAACGTTATTGAAGTTTTACAAAGAGAAAAATAATTGGAAAACTCTTGAAGTGCAGCTTTGGTCGCCGTTCAATCAAGTTTTTGGGCTACATCATGAACAGTACACAGATCACCATGGATCTGAAATTTTTGGAAGCAGTTGCTCATTGGCCGATGCCGACCGACGTCCGAGACGTCCAAGTTTTCCCTGGCTTCTACAATTGGTACTGGCATTTTACATGGGACTATGCCCGGGTGTCTGTGGTTGTCTCCGATCTCAGTCCAAAAGAGAACAAGTAGCGGTGGGGAGATATCGAATAAGAAGTGTTCACTGATTTGCGGAGTGCTCTGACCTTGGTGGCAGCCCTACAATTAACCGACCCAATGATCAACTATGTCATGGAAACAGACGCCTCTGACCGACCCATTGGCATGGTTCTCCTACAGGGTCACGGCAGCAGAGAGCAACCGGTCGCGTACATGTCGCGAAAGTTGCGTGGAACAGAACTCAACTTCGCCGTCCACAAGAAGGAGATGTTGGCGGTCGTACACGCTTTTAAGATTGCGCGGTGCTATCTTGAATTCCACTGATGCATTGTGCGCACCGACCATCACGCAATAAAACATTTAACGACGCAGCCCAACCTTTGTCGACGTCAAACCGGATGGATGGAGTTCCTTGAATCCGGGCTCGACTACAACATTGAGTACCAGCCGGGTAAAGCCAACCCTGTAGATGCGCTCAGCCATCTGCCACACTTAATGACTCAGGCAACAACGCTACAACTACAGTGACCTATCTCAAGAAGTGATTCGCATGTGGCTACGACCAATATGGTGGATACGACAAGTCCAACTTCTGGCACGACACATCCTATTGGTGACGGTGACTTACTCGCCAGGTGGTTGTACCTCCGAATGATGAACTCCGCCGCATGTTGCCCAAGGATGCCATGACACCGGTCCACAAGGACATTTTGGAGAGGACAAGACATTGAAGAAGTTGGCAAAACACTACTGGTGGGACAAGATGCAAGCTGACGTGGCCGACTTCTCCAAATCCTGCAACACGTGTCAATGAAAAAAACCCTGACACACGTGGCCACCCAGATTTCTACAACCACTCCCCATTCCAACAGAACCGTGAACCGACATCACCATGGACTTCATCACTGGATTACCGGTCACACCGGAAGGGTATGACGCAATCCTCATGGTTGCCCAACAGGTTTTCCAAAATGTCCCACTTACTTCCGCCGACGACCACCATCACCACCGAGGGAACAACACGGTTCTTTCTAAACAACGTCGCACGTCTACACGGTGCACCAAAAACCATCACGGGTGACAGAGATGGTCGATTCACCAGTCTTCTTTGGCGCAAACTGATGGCTCGTTACCAGAGTCGAATCCAGCTTTCCACGGCATTCTACCCCCAAACCGATGGCCAAACCGAGCGGACCAATCAGACACTCGAGCAACTTCTCCAAATACTATGCAAGCCACACAGGACGGACTGGGCACCAAAATTGCCGACTGCCGAACTCGCATATAACTCGGCATCATCCACAACAACGGATAAAATTCCGTTCCAAATGGTGTATGGCAAACTTCCCGCCACACCAGCCGGACTCCAGAGCCAGGGCAGCATTCCCGTAGTGGACATCCAACGTCGTGATTTCTCCACCATCTGTGACAAAACACGGCAGACACCCACAAAGACACAAGCGGCAATGAAGCGAGCAGCCGACCGACATCGCAACGATGACATATTTGCCCCTGGCCTCAAACATCAAACTCCGTAGGGCCGACTGTTCAAAAGTCCGACCCCAATGGTTGGGACCGTTTCAGATTGAGCGTATGCAAGCCCCCGTGGTTGTGCTACTCAAACTCCCCAACACTATGCAAGTTCACCCGGTGTTCCATATTAGCGAGAACTTCCTGAGCAGGGATGTGCCTCCCCCTCCTCCTGTACAACTGGACAAGGACACAGAGTACGTCACTGAGGACATACTCGGTCATCGACAATGTGGCAAGACTCTAGAACATCTTTTCAAGTGGCACGGCTACAATGCCACGTACAGCAGTTGAGAACCCTACGACAACCTCTACTATGGGTATTACCGCCGTCATCGGACCACATCAGTCTATGCGCCGGGATATTGCAGCTAAAAGGGGGAAAGTGTTACATACCCGACGTACACGAGTCCCTCATGTTTCCAAACGGGCATTCCTTTCATTACACAAAGAGCCCACCGCGCGTCAAGATCGTAGTTTTTACTCCGACGGTCAAGGGCGATTCGGCCAACTACCCTCGCCCTCTAGCAATTCCTTTCGCACATTTTGACAACTTTGACCACTTTTGGGAATCTTCGATAGCAGTGTCACAAAATTTTGCTCGAATTCTCGATGCATTGAGACATATCGAGATTTTTAAAGATGCATCTTACATCTTCACCGTCAATCTTCAAAGCCCTTCGATTCCTCGGTGGAAGTTTTTTATCCGACCACTCACGAAGCGACTCCACACGCGTCGCTTGATGATCAACCCAATGACTCCGACTATGCCTCATTTGTAACTTGACACTTGTATGTCAGTGTTTGATCCTTTTGACACTTTTCATCAAAGTACACTTACTGCTATTTATAAATTTCTCATGCGTTCCAAATTCTTAAACCGTGTTGTGCCTTGCAACTCATACCTGTTCACCATCTAGGCTCCGTTCAGCATAACATTAATAGCTGGATGTTGGACTTTCATATGGGGAAATTGACCAAATAGTCCTTTTTTAGGTCCTGCCCTTAGGCAAAGTGATGGGTTGTCTTCTACGTCAGCGCCTGGCTCCGGCCTGGAGTCCTAGATGAATGGAGGCTCCTGTCTGATGTCGATTCCTTAAGTGGTACTCCTACCTGGCAGGGTTTGACGGCCAAACCGATTTCCCATTATGTCCAATCATCAACGTCCACGGTAATTGTAGAGAGTTCAATCGGGCTTCCTAAGTTGCATCAGCGATCTCCCTCTTGCATTAGGTGAACTGCGTGCACCCGCATGGAATATGTGTTTGCGTCAGATAAGATGTTATGCTCATGTGACAGGCTTAGATTGGAATCTCCAACAGCCAATGGAAAGGAGCGAGGTTCAGTTCGCTCATAAGACTTTCCACGGGATCTGACCAAGGTCGTATTTAGGCGTAACTGATATGTGGCGATGTGAAATCCTGGAACGTGGTGTTTTAACAATGGATTACTTGCGGACTTCATGCTGACTGCAGTTGCCACCACCGACGGCATCACTGGTTGAACAAGAGTTTCAGGTGGGAGTAAGAAATGCACCCGACCTGACGGCAGATAAAAAAAACAATGATCACAGACCGTCACATAAATGGGAATGAATATCTTTGGACGGCGTTTACGATTGGTGCTTCTGTTTATCGTCGCCTCGTCTTGTTGCGAGTGGTCAAGTCGTCACCGCAGGTATGTTTTCCCTTTTGATGTTTCAACTCGTGGTTATGGTAGATTCAAACCTTTAGTAGCTTGGACACTAGAGCTATAAAGCCTCTCATGAGCTCCCCACGTTGTTAACACGGCCTGACGTGGGCCTGGACATTTTTCGCTCTCCCATCCCTTCCTTTCTTGCCTCAAACTACCCTCAGTGCATCCTCGATGGAAATTCATTCTTAAACATTTCTTCGCCTCCAACCCAGAAAATCCCCCACCACGACTCATCTTTGAAGAGCTAGTCCATGAATATGTGGCCTACAATTGCTTACTCTGCAAACCGGATTCCTCCCTATTTGGAATTCAGAGCCCTCCAAGATCTGAATTCTGAATGGGGAATTCTTTACCATTGGCACTCCTACGCCAATCATTTTTAACTCCCCGTAGGCTCCCCGTAATCTCGTGCCCTCCAAGTACTACCCTCAAACTAGACCCTCATCCCTGGACCCAGCATCACATGCCCCAACGTAAGTCCCTCACACCTGTCTTTGTTGATAATGACAGCTCGTGGATTGGTATGCCCGCCTGCCCGCACATAGACTTTGTGGAAAATCCCCCCCCCCTCCTTCAAATTTACCACCACTTACTCGCTCCAAAAGGGCTCCTTCCCTCATATGAAACAAACTGGGCTGATAAATATCCTGACAAAGTCTTCAAATGGTCCTCCCTTTGGCAAAAATTCTCACATCTTCCCATGAATATCCGAACTCGCGATGTCATGACTTGTATCCTTTTGGGCTCCATTCTGGTCACCCATCGTACACGTTTTATGAACCCTGATAAGAGAGGCCTCTGTCCCTGTTGCGTTTCCAACAAAACCATTGAACATTGCTTCCTTCTATAAAACAGAATTCATGGCCTCACCTTTCGCCTTGCCCGCTTGTATCAAGACTTTTGTCCTGACCTCCCTTGCAACCCCATTGACATCCTTATGAGCCCTTTTGAGCCTCTTGCTTACAAATCTGCATGGGTGATTATTCTTTCTACCCTCTTTTACCTTGTACGGCAGGAACTGTGGGCCCAACCCCACTCCTCCCCGACACCAAAATTCCTTGCTACACTCTCCTCCTCCCTGCAACACCACATCTGGCTCATCTCCTCCCAGTTTACGGCTAATTGTACCAAAAAGGCCAGAATTTGTGTACGTTCCTTTGAATCTAACTTCTTTCGACCGATCGGCCTCTGTAATTTCTTGATCAAGGAGCCCCGTTGCAGGTTAAGTCTCTCATCCGCGTTCAAACTATGGTGGAAACTTCCACATCTCACTCTTTCCCACCTCAGTGTACATCTCAGGGGGGGGCGGGTTCAACCCCCAAGCATTTTTGGTGCTGAGGTAGCCCCCCTGCCTCAATCGGTTACGACCACGGGTAAAAAAAAAACAAGTTGAAAATGTTGCACAATTCTTAAGCAATGGGTTACATAGTATAAATGTATCATTTATACATATAAATGATACTTGAAGGTAAAATAAAAGGTATGTTGTTGAATAGATAAGAATTCTATTACAAATTTTGTCATTACAAATAACACGATTACCTTATTTTTATTCCAATGGGTGTGGAGGTTTTTAACATAGTGGCTGTAGTGAAACATGTTTGAAGATGAGTTTTCTCATGTGTTGATTGGACGTGATGTTTATACAAAATTGTATTGTCAAAACTAGTTTAATGATGTAAGGCAATCTTGGTAGAATGTTGTCTATGCACAACTAAAGCAATATTGGGTTTGATATTGTACCTCAAAATGTTAAGTACGGAGCAGGAGGAGGAATAATTGGTTATCATCTGGGTGAACCAGATCATGTGGTAATGAATGCAGGTGCGACAGCTGAATTGACAATGACGTCAATGAAACAAAAACTGACATCATGAATCGGTTGGCTTCATAAGCTAAGTCCCTTAGCCTATGATCCATTGGACCAGCCATGGTAGCTAATCAATGAGGCCAAGCTCAAAAGAGTGTGAACCTGCAGCTGTGATCAGCAAAAAAGGTGTTCTTCAGAGTTGTGTAGGTACATTACGTTGCGAGTCTTGTTTCCTTGCTTGTTCTTCTGTCATAAAGCAGATTTGTGGTGTCAGAAGGAATGCGTTCTACATTCCTCACCTAGTGCCAGAAGTATGTGCGTGATATGGAGTCAGTTGAGAACTCGGGTGAGAGTGAATCTCATGAGTCAGACGGGGAAATTTCACGTCCTCCATCTCCTGCAGCTGTGGAAGAGGGTGGTACTGACAATCCGACAGCAACAGCGAGAGATAAGGACAAAGAGAAGGTCCCAGACGATGGGAATGAGGAAAGACGTCCTCTTCCACATGAAGCTGGCCCGAGTGATTGGTATGCAAGTGGAGGTCGTAGACATTCAACAGCGGCCCAGAGACAAGCATCGCAGATTGAGGCAGACAGGAAGTATGCAAAGGAGCTCGATGCAGTAATTTCTGAAGCACGTCGTGTAAGGGAAGAACGAGTGGTCGTTTGACGAGAGCCATTTGAGACTCCACCTGAAGGGCTGACATTGCAGCAAGTTTCTGCAATGTCCCAGCTGGATAGAGCACGTTTGTGTCAACTGATTGAGCATAATCATGGAGACACATTTTCCCGATTTTCAGAGTGGAATGCAGCAAGAACGTATGCTGTGGCTGTTGGCCAAGGAATCATATATCGTGAGTTGGTTATACCCACAATGGAAGCAAAGCTTGGTATTGCAGGTCCTGATCTTGGCCATGTAGAGCAATGGCCATGTAATGTCATAGGATCAGCTGTGATGAACCAACTTGTGGAGAATATTGTCAAAGCAACACCGTTTCCAAGTTCGGTGACTCTGTCCGAGAAGTCAAAAGAGTTTCACGGGGAGTTCCTAGTATTGACAGGAAGAGATCCAAGGCTATTTGAAGTGTTGGGAGAAACTTTCGGTGCACTTGTGGCAAGGGGAATTATAGATGATGCAAAAGGTGGTGCAGCTAGTGACTACAACACAGTCAAAAAGGTTGGAGACAACCTGTTCACCATTCCACCAGAAAAGGAGCGGCTGCCTGCTGGTGATCCGATCATGTGCGCTAGGCTGAGAGAAGAATGGTGGAGTAGCGGAAACGATCGGCCCCCTGCTGGTATAGCACAGGTGTTGGGAGATGATCCTGATGCACGTGATGGTCCTGAGATTGCCAAGATGGATATGGTGGCAGTTGAATCTCGTGAAAAGTTGTGGCTGGAAACTGGAAGGGAGCGAGCGTATCAATAGGTGTGATCTGAACAGGAGCACCATCTAGACGTTGGCGGGCAGCTGTAGTACCGTGCAAGGATGGAAGCACAAATGATGGAGACTTGGGCAGATGAGGATTGCGCATGCACGCAAGGTACGTGTCTGGAAATGGACACATGTACACAGGTTTTGTGTCCATGATGTGAGGTATCGTGCAAGTGAGATTGCATTGAAATGTGTGGCGTTCAAGTACGTATGCATGTAGTGTCTTGTGTTCCTCTGGTGCTTTTTAAGTCGACGCTTGAGTGGGACTGGACCAACAATGCTGAATGAAGAACCTGTTGAAGGCACTCGACCGTGAGTGGCTAATTTTTGGATGATGGTGTAGCAGGGGTGGCAGATAGTGTCATAATGGTACATAGTGAAGTTGTTGTGCCACATTTTCTAGGTGTAATACACCGGAACACTAATGCACTATAGCACTAATGCACTGTAGCACTAATGTACTGCCATTTTTTTAATGTACATGTTTCCGTTTACTTTGCCTCATAAAAAGGATATGTGTTGGTTGTCTTATCGTCTTTCATCAGTATATGCAGTTTCCAAAGCAAAGCGATGCAAAACTTGCTAAGAGATGGACCTGCCAAGGAATCGTTCAAGAACCCTCCACTGTGCCCAGTAAAGCTTGAGTTCAATATCCGCTTGGATGCTGCATATGGGGGAACGGCGCTGAAGAGGGGCAGTGCTTTTTTTGAAAACCTATACTATGGGTTTGAAGGCGGATCTGTGTGGCCTTTGCAGTTGGAGATTCTGGTGGACAGAATTGCGCAATATGGGGCGATGTTGTGGTGGCAGCAGCAAGGAGGCTTGACTGGCAACCAACCAGCAGGTCTGTGGCGTCATTTTGAAGACAAAAGGTGGTCCACTAGCACCAGGATGTGTGGCTTTGTATGGGAGCCTAGTTTCTTGGGTTTGAAGTGGAGCAAGGAAGCAAACACAAAGTTCCCTCTCCATCATACCTTTTTTGGGCAAGGGGAATCAGTGAGAAAGCGGTAAAATCTGCTCACATATTGCAGCTACGGATTGGTCAAGTCGCCGAATCGGTCCTTGAGGCCTTGGCCAAGTCACACTTCTACAATATGAGCGAATTCTGGCAAATGATGGGTGACAAAAAGGATGATCTATTGAAGCCAAACCCCGTCAGCTTCATGGAATGGTGGGAGGGTGTTTCAAGCTGTCGGATGATGGTGAAAGAGTTTAAGCGTCACTATATCCAGAAGTTGAGCAGGTTAGTGACCGATGAGGAAAGGGCAAAAATGGATGCAAAGGATGAGGAGAAGAATGGGAAGAAGGAGGATGATGATGGTGGGGAAGGTGATGGGTGGAAAAGGAAGAGGTAGTGTTCCATGTTGTAGCGCTGCAATGCACCAGCTACTTTCAATATGTTCAATGCGTTGACAGGTGCGACATTTTGTTACTGCAAGAAATTTGTATGCACGGTGGAATGTAGTGATGCACTGTAGGCGGATGTCAATGGCATGACCAACTCATGTCATGATTTGTTGTTGGACCACCCCCACTTGCATTTTACCATGATTGTTGTTTTGTTGGTTACAATGGCCTGTTTGTCTATGTGGTTGAACATTTTTCTAACATTCACAAGGTTTTCTAGCATACGTTCTGTACATTTTTAAGGTGCATGTGGGAGTAGTGTTGTAATTCAGTGATGTAGTAGGTAACACATGGAACAACAACCCACTTGTCAAAAAATACCGGTAACGAGGCACTGTAGATGTAGTTAATGTTCTACGACATGCTGGATGCAAGACATATGCAGTGTAAATGCAGTAGGAAGTTGATTGGTCAAGTTCACCAGTGTGGATCACAGGACAATTTCATTTTCTTGAATGACATAAACAAAAGTAAATGGAAAGAGGTGCATTCATGGTTTTTTACGACAAACACCTGCATTCTTCATGTTCCTCTGTGTGTTCTGTAAGTAATGATCATGTACAGAGTAGTGCTACTCATGTGTAATGTAAAACAGAGACTGGATAACCTTTATCAGAAGCAATCATTGAATAATGTATGTTCAGAGCTGACATAAGAAACACAAAGCATACAATGTAGATAAGTAGTCATCGGACACTAGGAAATCTGTTTAGGATGCAGCGCTATTATAAGGATGGTGTAGACGGAAGCAAGACAAGAAGTAAAAGACAGGAATCAAAAGCTGACATGTGAAGCAGGTATTAGTTGATAATTTGTAACATAAACAGTGAATGAAGAGATTCCACGTGGTACATTTTAAATGTGCACGACTTTAGCAGTGCGGTTAATCATGTCAACACATGTTTGTGAACAGATGAACCTCTCACTTAAAATTGAGAGTAGACAGTTCAACCTTCAATGCACCAATGTTGAACATCACGGCTTCATGTTATCATGTACTGCAAAGCTTGTTTATAGTGCTTGTGACCATCTGCCAGATATCACGACCTACAAGACACTAGTTCCATTTGCCACGCCCAGACGGAAATGACAGCTGTCTATCTTTGAGATCTGCAAGCACTGTCCTTGCTACCATCCAGAGGAATGAATCATTCTTGCAAAAGCCGTGTGACGACAGCTCAGTGCACACGTTGTACCAAAACGGAGCATGGCGGCCATCCAGTGATGGAATGGGTCGGCATCTCAGAGCACCAGAGCAACAGACAGTTGGATAGTGAAGAGTGAAAAGAGGGGGGGGGGGGGAGTTGATCTGGAGACAAAAAGAGAAATTCCGGAGTCAGAGGTAATGGAGCATACCGGTTACGGCCAAGGGGCCTTCTTCAGTGCTCTGCTCTAACATGAATGACGAACTGACTGATATAGATCCACGTCGAGGTAGGTAGGGACGGACAAAACCAAGGGATGCAACCGAGGGATGCAATCAAGGATCGCGGACGGTGTTGCATGAGCCAACTCATTGCTCGAACTACGCAGCTGGCCAGCAATCGCAGCAAGCAGACGGTTCCGAGGTAGTCTAGTCACCTTTTTTATTGTCGGCCGGGGCTTGATCCTGGACCTGACGATAAAAGACTGCAATTTGTGTGGTAGAGTCCACACCAAAATCACTCGAGGAGGGAACACAGTAGGTTTTTTTTTTCTAAACGCTTTGCAAAGAATTTTAGAAAAAACCCCAAGTGCAGGCTCTCTGTCCGTGGGTTCAGAGAAGCTTTCAACAGGAGGGGTCTAAGTCCGAGTGAGATTGGGCCAGAGGTAAGTTGCCGTCTGGCAGCTGTCAGTTTTTCAGGCAGTTGCGTGTGTTGGACTTGAGAGAAGAGAGGGAGCAGGAACTTGTGGGGGTAGCCACGGGCCCGAAGCCGAAAGAAGAAGAGCTCCTTGATCTTCAGGAACTGCGTGGCTGATGAGGTCCTCAAGAGGTACCTTTGAAGTTCTGCTGTCACAAAGGCCCGGAGGCAGTTCCGTGGATGGTGACTGCTGAACGGCAGGTACAAGTAAGTTCATCGGTTTCTGGAACGTGTTTACGTCCAGGATCCGGTCAGACTTGAACCTTTGACCTTTGTAAAGATGGAGATCAAGGAAAGCAACAGTGGAGGGAGAGATCTCCCATGTCAGTTTGATGTTACTGTCCAGATTGCTGAAGATGGAAAGGTAGGAGTTGAGGCTTGCTGAATCCCCGGCCCAAAGAAGTAGAGCCTCATCAATGTACCTGCAGTGTAACAGAGCTTGGTCCCCTGTTTGATGCTGCAACTCGAGGTCCAGGTAGCTCATGAACAGCACCGCAAAGGTTGGGGCCACGGGGGTGCCCATGGCCGTGCCTTTGACCTGCTTGAAGACTTCTCCCATAAACTCCACGTAGGAGTTACGCATAACCCAGGACAGAAGCCGAATGATGGCGTGTGTGCGTGGGTGTCTGGCCCTCATGAGGAGTTCTTTAATGCAAATGATGGCCCTGATGATGGGGATGCTAGGATACAAGGAGATGACATCATATGTTGCCAAGATGACCCTTGAAGGCAGTTGCAGCTCATCTAACTCAAGGAGCAAACTGAGACTATGCTTGAGAAAGGTGGGTTGCTGCTTGACAACGGGTTGGAGTTCTGAGTCCAACCATCTGGATGCATTCATTGTGATCCATTCAATGGAGGCAGCAATGGGGCGTCCCACTGGGGGATTCTTGTGGACCTTCAAGATGGTGTAGAAGGCTGCTGGCTGCCACCCTTTTTCTGGTTTCTGCAGAAAAAAATCCCAGATGGAGGGGGGCAGCAATCCAGAGTTCTTGAAAAGCTCCTTGATAGCCATCAAGTCCTCCAGGATCCGTTGTTGATCAGCGTTAGCCCTACGGTAAGTGTTTTCATCATTGAGGTAACTGAGGCAGTCAGAGATGTACCTTTCTCTGTCCAAGAGGACGATGCCTAGGTTCTTTTCGGCTGCCTTGATGACGATGGAGCTGTCATCCATCAAGTTGCTCAGGGAATTCCGTAGGTTCTTGGGCAAAGACCGTCGTTTTGGAGGTGTTATGGAGGCATACATGTCCGAGATCTCGGTGATGAGTCTGTCCATCTCATCCTCAACCTCTCTTGGCGCCGGAGGCGGCTGCCAAGAGGGGTTGGGGACACGAAACTTTGGGATCTCCTTGTCGGTATTCTCTCGGAAGAACCAGGCTAGTCTGACTTTCCTGAACAGATCCTTGAAGCTTGGTAAGATGTCAGAAAGGAGGTAGGGCTTGGGTTGGAAGACGTAATTCAGACCAAAGCCAAGAAGGGTGAGCTCGTCGTGAGAAAGAGGGCGGGAGGAGAAGTTGTGGATGCCTCTGTTCGTGATCTGGTTGTCGATTTGCGTGGGGGTCATCCGGCCGAACAGTTCCAGAGAAATCTCATGTTGAGATTGCTCTAGGATCTTGTAGCGGGTCCGGGGCCGGACCCGAGCAGTCCGTTTTTTGGCACGTCCGTGGATGGTCCGTGTCCTCTCCTTCTTCTGCGCCCGGTCCGTCGAGTCTGGTTGGTCTGATTAGTTTTTTTGGGCTGGTTCTTGGCAGCAGCAGCAACAGCAGCAGCAGCAGTTGTGGCTGCGGCTGTTGGGACCTGGTTAGGGCCTTTGTTGGGGCCAATACTGGGCTTCTTCTGCTGCTCGTTGTTGCTAGTAGTTCCAGGGTTAGAAGGTGGAGAGGTAGCCGTTGACTGGTTTTTCAGGACTGCAGCTAGTTGCTTGCTGATCTCCTTCGGCAACTGCAATTCTAACTCCTTCTTGATGATTTCCATGGCCAAGAATTCTCGATCCATGGCTGTGGTCTCACTCGTGGCTGCAAAGAACTTTGCTCGCACCTCTTCTGATTTGCGTTCGGCCCCAATTCGGGCAATCTCATGGTCGGCCATAAGTTTACCGACTTTGGCTTTGGCTGCCGCCATCGTCTGTTTCTTCCACTCTTTGCAGTTGCTGCTGATGTCGAAGACAGTGGAGATGGTGGACGATGTTGACGGATTTTTGTAGAGTGCCGTCAGCCGTTGGTCCATGACGGTTCGCAGATTAAGGAGGCATTAAAAAATCTCTTTGCGGACTGCACATTTGGCGTCGATGACAGCTTGATGTTGGGTCTTGATGTATGCGTTGTGGAGCTCCATCATTTTGGCGGCCCACTCTGCTTCAACGTCTGGTAGGTCCCCAGCATGGACTGGGGGACAGGCGATATTGCAAGAATTCGCCACCTCACCATTTGCTTGAATCATGGTTAGTTTGTTGATGACGTGGTCCAGCTTGATGAGCTGTTTGAGGTAGGCAAGGGCTTCTTCCTCGTACTTCTTGGCCACTTCTGCAAATTCTTTGGGTGCAGATCCCACGTCTACCGTGATGGAGACAAGGCCAGGAAAAGGGGGAGAAGCAGGGACTGCGCTAGAGGATTGCAGGTTACCTTGAGCCGGGGTGGGTGTGCCAACGGTGGAGGTGTTCGCCGTCGAAGCTGTGGCGGCGGAAGCTGCTGCTGCTGCTGCCGCGGCTGAAGCAACGGCGGCGGCGGCTTGAGTAGCGTGGGCTGCTTGTGAGGAAGCAGCGGGGGCGGCCTCGGTGGAAGGAACCACGTCCATATTGACGTCAGGTTCAAAAGAATCTTTGGCGACAAGCATGTTGCTGACATATTTTCTGACGTTGACAGCAGCTGTGTTAACACTCCTGTCGTTGACTGGATCAGTTGCCGTCCTCTTGCGCTGTCTGAGTAGGGTGTCGAGTAGAGTTGAGTCGGGTTGAGAGTTGACAGATGCTGATTTCCACTGTGGTTGCCGCTGTATGCCTCTATGATTGCCTCTGTGGTTACTGCGTGGCCCAGGACTTGGGCCGTGGGGGGACTCCAGTCCCAAGATGGCTGGAGTCCCCGACCATGAGTTTTTTGGCTGTTTGTCTCTTCCGGCCGGTTGGCTCATCCAAGCTGTGCGTCTTCTGGTTCCCCGTTATGGCAACGTGGTGTCTTCTGGATCCTATGATGACGAACACCGCTGCCCGGAGAAACTCCAGGTGCTGCCCGAAAAGAAGTTGTTGTACTGCCCAGTATGGAATTTTTGAGTTGTGTACAGCTCCGTGGATGGATTGTCGTGTTCACAAAATGCACCGTTTGTGCCCAAACCGTGCAGTTGAAGTACGTTGAAGTCCAATAGCAACTGAAGTTTTGTCGAAATCAGCATGCACACACTCGAATTGGTAGTAAATGTTGATTGCACAATGAAAGAGCTAGCAAACCATTGCTTCTTCATGTACATTTTTTAGCGGTGAAGAAACATAGTGCACGCAAAGTATAATACTGTAGGTAATGGTCCGGAAACGAACGTCAGATAAATTCAGATAACACATTTGTCTCTTTGTACATATTCCCAAATCAATTTGACCTGCACATTATCCTTGTACTAGTCGATGAGTCCCGGTCTGTACTATTGGGTGCATTGCTTTGTGTTAGCGACCAAATTGGACTTTGTCCAAGCATGATATCCGATAAAGAGACAAATGTGTTACGTGTTCGAATTGATCACTCATAAACAATGAATATGAAAGCCTGGGATCATGGAATTATTCCAACTTGTGAAGATATGACTTTGTTGTGGCACTGTTCGCACACCTTTTACCAAAACCTATTTGACCCATTTTGTGCCATTTACACTGTTGTGGGTTGTTACATCCATTTTTACATGTCGGACCATATCCTCTCTGGTCTTACGAGTTGCAACCAATGTACGGTGTGGAAGGTGCGTCCTCGGCGATCCTTTTGGTTCACAGTGTCTTGGTGCTAGAGTTCCCACTGGTTGCGTATGGAGGACTGCAATGTGCAAGGACAACAGCCGGTTGCCTCCATACCTTCGAGACGAAAGTGACCACAGGTAATGTTGCTGATGTGTTCATGGAAGCAATTCATGTCCTTGGCTGGAACCATGGTCTCATCCTACTACCCCAGTTTCTTGTGCAAGCCACAGCGTTTACCTACATTGCCACTTTGGGTGGATGTTCCATCATTTTCAGGTTACACTGTGCTTCATTGGTAAGGTGTTCATCCTAAAATTTGTAACGTAGTGCGGCGGTAGCGTCTATGTGCGTACTATTGTTGTGTTAATGAGCTTATGAGCAGCAGTTGATGGCATTAACTTCTGTTTGTATCGTTCAGACAAAAGTTCCATCAGGAGGGGTTCGGGGACCTACCTTTGACACCAAGATAGTGCCTTTGCAGCTCTTTCATCTGGACATCTGCTGTGTAAGTAACTGTTTCATTCATATACTTCAAGATGTTATGTGTTCATTGTTTCCAACGTGTTGCCGCATTATCTGTTGGGTTCTAACAACGTGGCCAAACGAGTCCTACACAGACAAGTTAACGACGTTCAGAGTTTGAGCCTTGATTCCCCAAGACCTTGGCCTGTCATCGACATACTGCTGTAACCTGCAACAATATTTGGGTAAGTGTCACATTCAGTCACACATTACTCTCTAACCATGTTATTGTTGTCTAAGTGATTGACATGACGTCAAACATTATAGATGTCCTATCTGACACAATTCACAACTCACCCAAAGTTTGTACCTTTTGCAGAACGTATCATCAACATTCATTATTGGCGTCTCGGAACAGGTGGAGTCGTGTTGCAATGACCTCGTTCAGGGCCCCAACAAGGCGGGAGCATATCACAGTTCCACATGGATCAAACAGTGAGTCATCAATGTTTGTGATGAGGAAGGTTCAATATGCATTTGACGGGAAATATTTATTCAGAAGTATGTCGTTCCACATGTTTAACACAAAAAACCGCCATGCAGAGGCAAGGACAATGATAGCTACCTTTGGTGGGTGGCACATTGCCTCGTTCCGTGAGCTTGCCTTTCTAGCACACGGTGTGAATTTCACAACATGTGCGTCCTATGAAACTTTCATGTGTAGGAGTAATGTGTGGGGTGGAGTTTTTGAACTTGTAATGTTCAGTGAAATACGGAGATGTTGCACCTTTGTGTGGGATAGTAATCGGTCATTAGTGTGTGTTGTTGGTCAGGAAATGTCATGCAGGAGATAAATGCATCTTATGATAAGCGATTGTCACGTTGACTTTCTGGCTGAGAGTCAAACTAGCAATTCATTAATTTTCCAAAAGCCTTTGACCAAACTTTTATTGAAACAGGTCTGGATTGGAAATGTCGTACAATGCACAAATGTTTTTTTTGTCTTCTTATTGAAAAACAATCGTCATGTGTTGATGGTGATTGTACTGCTCTATTATGTTGTGGTTGCACTCATCTGTCCAATGACGTGCACAACAGTTCACCATTGACCTTTCCTTTGTCAATGAGAAACTTCTCTCTATCTTCGTTTGGTTGGCCATGTCGCATGATTCTACGCTCCATCATTGGTGATGGAAACTGTTTGTTCCGTGCGCTATCATTCTCTTTACATGGAACGAAGGCTAAACATGTGCAAGTTTGTACAGAACTGGTTATGTTTGCAGGGTCGCGATTTTGTACATTTCGTGTAGCTTTATGTATGGCTCATGCACAAATTTTTCCAACTCCATACATGTATGTTCGGTACATGTGTACAGAGGGGACATGGGGTTCCTTTGCTGAAATTTTGGTAGCTGCACATTTGTACAGCAAGACGTTTTTCGTCTGGAAAAACAACAAGGAATGTTTCCACCATGTTTTTTTCATAGAATGTGTATTCACCACCCTGTCATCTGAAGTTCAGAAACAGAAACTTTGAAGTTTTAGAATCAAAATCTGAGGGGCCACTGTATGGATCAGCAGTGGTCCCTCAGACATTTCTACAACGTGAATTCAATCCAACAGCAAGTGACATGAACAGAGTAGTAAATGTTACGCATGTGTCCATGAGCCAGACGTTCCAAAGTGCGGAACATGATTATGTCAAGTCTGACGGTGGGTCAGTTGTTCAGTTTTGCATCGTCAAAGTATGTAAAGACTGAATCCACAGCTACCAAACACACACATGCAAGCTCAAAATTGGTCCATCAACCAAAGGGAAAGACTGGGAGGTTTACTAATCTTTTGTTAGATGTGCTACGCGAGAAAAGAGTGTTCTCCTTGTCTACTGGTTCAAACAGAAATACATGTATGCTTTCCAAACCTGTTGATGGTGTGGCGGCTATGTCTAGATCAACTGAAAAAGATAACTGATCATCATGACCCATATCCTAAACGGCAAAGAACATGTCAAAAAGCATCTATCTACAAAAACATTGAATGAGAAGTTCAGAAAAGCTACAAGGAATTCTATCAGGAAGAGAGAAAGAAATATGTTGGTGCGTATGAGGTTAAGAACACCAATTGGGTCAAATATGAGTGTATTGTCGTGTCCAAACAATATCATGGATTCATGAGTTTAGTAGTTGCTGCTGTTGTGCGTGAATATCTACTGTGCCATGCTGTTTTTCATGAATAAATATCTGTATATCACATGAGTGATGATGGTAAGAATGTGTTTCATCTATGTAATTCATACGTTAAATGAGGAGCTGTTCCTGCATTCAGTAATAAACAAGTTATCAGCATGAATGATGTCCCACATGACCTTTCTAGCCTCTGCTTCCTGGAAGAGAGGTTAGTTTGCCCTTAAATTCCATTCATGAAGATTGAATTACTGCAACATGGTCGACAAAGATCTGAGGGGAGGGATAGCAACAGTTCCTCTAAATGTTGTCGAGTTGGTGACAAAACTACCTCGTCCACAATAAATGACAGAAACCATATGTCTTGCACTAAAACGCACAATGTCATTCCAAACATCTGCCTGGTCTGACAGTGTAAGACCAGGCGTCATCGTCAGAGCCTTGCACCATCTGGTCCACAAGTTGCCCATCTACCAGAGACTGGGTATTGAAATGTCAACAGTTCAGGTGGACAATCTTGTAACTGAGCTGTCAACATTTCATTTACAGACTAAAAACCAAAAGGATAGCAAGAGAAACGAGGAAAAAACAGCAAATAATGATGATAACCTCTTTGATGATTTTGAGGATGAACAGCTCGAACAGACCGTGTACTTCACACAACCAATCATACAACAAGTTTCAGATGGTCACCTTGTTACAGGGCCATGTGAAGGAAGGATACCAGCAAACATTCTGTTCCAAAATGACATTGAAGAAATGTTTTTCCCAACTTTGTTTGGTGGCCTGAAAAGAAAGGCGGATGTAAAACTATTTTTTTCGAACCAGCATCCAATTCTTCAGTGCCCTATGGAAGAGTTGTCAAGTAGGAGCTATTCAATGAAGATCGTAGGTTTGCACTTACTCATGATAACATCTTTTTCAAGTTTTACATTTGCCAGATGTTAACTATCCGTGACATCGCATCACTTCGCGTGCGACAATTAACATTAAAAGGGATTACTGCAGGAAATCTGCTAGATCCCGAAGAGATAGCACAATCATTGGAAAAGGTTATGATTTACAATGAGTTCAAAAAGATGGGTGGGTCAATCGCATATTGGTACGAAAACAAAAAGGATCTATTTGCCTTTCTACGACAAAACACAAAACAAAATCCAACACTTTTTTCTCCTTGAGTACGGCAGACACTCGCTGGCCAGAATTGTTGGGTATTCTCTCCATGGTGAACGGGACAAAGTTTTCAAAGTCAGAGATCAATGCGTTTTTGTACCAAGACAAAGCGAAACTTGCTGCAAATGATCCGATCACTCCTTCACAATATTTCCATCATCGCCGCAAACGTTTCTTAAAAAATGTGATCCTGAAAAAACATGGCCCCGTTGGCAAAGTTGAATACTATATTGGTGTTGTGGAATTTCATCATCAAGGTAGTCCCCACTGTCATGTGTTGCTGTGGGTGAAAGACGCTCCGGATGTTTAGGTCAACTCCCCAGACGAGGTCATTCAATTTGTTGAGCAATACATTACAACAGACCTGGATGAAATCCCCAACAATATGCAAAGTCTACAAACACACCTTCAGTGCACCTTCCGTTGCCAAAGAAAGGAAGGTTACAAAAACTGTGCCTTTGAATTTCCGCATCCACCAATTTAAACTACCGTCATACTTCTTCCCCTTGAAGAAAAGACATCTGCACATGAGAGGAAACAACACACATTCATATTTTCAAAGATGATTGGAACTCTCAGATCCATAACTGACGACATTGACTACAAACAGTTTCTCCAACTGTGTGAAATTTCTGAAGACGAATACATTTTTACCATTCGTTCATCTTTGAAGAAGGAAACACTTATTTACAAACAAAAACCAATGCACCAAAATGTGAACCCATTCAACTCTGTTGTTTTGAAAATTTGGAATGCAAATATGGGCATGCAAATGTGTATACATCTATATGCTGTGGCAAGCTACATTGTATCATACATATGCAAAGAGGTTAATGACCCGGATATTGAGATCAGTGATGCATTGAAGAAACAAGAGGGCAAGGAAAAGATTCAAACACTCATGAAGAAGGTTGGAGGGTCACTATGTTGCTCTTCTATGCCCCATGGCCACTGCTATGGGTTGACGGACAGGTTGGGCATGCACTGCTCCCTTGGAGTAAGTCCCCCAAACCTTGTTCGTGGTGCAAGTCCAAGCGAGACACCAGAAGTGTAGCGCAACGGATAGCATGTTGGACTTAGGGACAACAGGTCCTGCGATCGAGCCTTGATGTGCGCAGGAGGTTTTTTGACCTTCTAGCACAGGGGAAGTTTCTTAGACATTTCTCCATGCATGAGGAGAGTGCGCCACTTGGCGGTCAGTGGATGCGCCCATTGGCGGACTGGTGAGGTGGTTTGGAGTGACCACCCCAAAAGTGTCACTGCCCACACACCTTAGAAGCCAGGCCTAGGACTATATGTACCAGGCTCATTCCTCATTCTAATTACACAATCTGGCCTTAGATGCTCCTCACAGAGTTGTCCAACTAAGGAACAGTATAAAGAAGACACTGGTTGGTCTAAGCCCCAGGAGTTAGTCTTTGACTAGCACCTCGCGCGAAAGTGACCAAGTGTTAAGTGGACACAGTTGCTAGCAAGTGATTGCCTAGGAACTGCTCAGTGTGGAACCGTGATCCTGAGGGTGATATCTTCTCCTAGCTGAAATGCTAGGAGCGGACGGCAGGTGCTATTGTGTCGGCCCTGTTTTCTAGTCCGTTCGCCTCAGGCCGGTTGACAAAGGGTTATGGGCCCACACTGACCAGTTGTAAGGCACGCTTCGCTCAACTCTGGTACGCTCTCTCCAGGTGCGCACGCCGGCTCCATCAGCTCCATCAGCTCCATCAGCTTCATCAACTTCAACGGCTTGGTCTGCACTCAGCACACAGGGACCAAGGAAAAGCT
>SZWC01010693.1:884-19866 GCA_023375785.1 Penium margaritaceum | reverse complement strand
AGTAGATTCTGTAGAGCACAAGTGTGAGCCTTGCATCGTGGGCAAGGCAAAGCGCAAGCCGTTCGAAGACGGACAACGGCAGGCCGAGAACCTGCTCGGGGTCGTGCACAGTGATGTGTGCGGACCGATCAAGACGCTGTCCATTGGGGGCGCGCGGTACTTTGTCACCTTCATCGACGATTGCAACAGAAAACTCTACGTCTACTTCATGAAGCGGAAGAGTGATGTGCTGGACCGGCCGAAGAAGTATGTCGCAGCGGTGGAGATGCAGACTTGCCGCAAGGTCAGAGCTCTACGCAGCGACAATGGCAGGGAGTATGTGGGCTGCGGAGGGTGGCTGAAGGAGCAGGGCATTGAGTGGCAGCCGACCACTCCGTACACACCATAATCTAATGGCGTGGCAGAGCGTATGTACCAGACGCTACTCACAATGGCACGGACAATGCTCGTAGATGCAAAGTTGCCACGAAGCCTGCGGGCCGAGGCAGTGAGTACGGCATGCTACATCACCAACCTCATCCCAACGGCAGTATTGAAGGGGAAGGGCGGCTGGAAGACGCCGCAGGAGGCTTGGAGCGGGCGCAATCCAAGCGTGGCACACCTGAAGGCTTTTGGGTACAAGGCACACGCGTTGGTGCAGGCCGCACAAAGAAAAAACTCCAAACTGGACCGGCGTGCAAAGGTGTACGCGTTCGTCGGATACGAGAGCGCGCTCAAGGCGTACCACCTCTTCGATCCACGGACGCAGGACGTCATCACCAGCCGCGACGTCATGTTTGATTAGCAGCAGAGCTTCTGCAACAGCAACAACATTGACGCAGCACACTCGCCAAAGCAAGGGGAGTGGTTCCAACTCCTTGAGCGTGAGGAGGACCCGGCGGCTGCAGAGGTCGATGACGGATCTTCAGAGGATGACGGTGCTGGAGCGCGGCAGGGCAATGCAGCAGGTGCAGGTGGCGAAGGAGCGCAGAACGCAACAGCCGACGCGGGGGAGCCCGCGGCCAAGGACAATGTTGCAGTAGAGCAATAGCAGGACCAGCAGCCAGCGTTGCCAAGGTCGCTGCGTCGCAGTCGGAGACAGCGGAATGCAGTGAAGCGGTATGACGCAAGCACGGGCCGCTGGGTCGGCATGGCATGATGCATTATGGCAGCTGCAAAGGAGCCGACAACCATGCAAGAGGCGCTTGCACGGCCTGACAGGCAGCAGTGGGGCGAAGCAATGAAATCTGAACTTGCGTCCCTTGCTGAGAACGGCACTTGGGAGTTGGTGGATCGGCCTGAAGGGGCAAAGGTGATCAGCTCCAAGTGGGTATTCAAGGTGAAGCTCACCAAGGACAGCAAGGTGGAGAAGTATAAGGCGTAGCTAGTGGCAAAGGGGTATGTGCAGCGAAAAGGCGATCACTACGATGAGATGTTCTCGCCCATCGCCAAGTTCACAAGCATCCTGACAATCCTCGCGGTGGCAGCCGCAAAAGACATGGAGATCCACCAAATGGATGTCAAGACGGCATTCTTCAATGGCATCATCGATAAGGAGATCTACCTTGAGGTGCCGGAGGGGGTGGATGCGCCGGAGGGCAAGGTGTGCAAGCTGCGGAAGGCCTTGTATGGGCTAAAACAGGCGCCCAGGTGCTGGTACCAATAGATGGATGGCTACATGGCAGATCTTGGTTTCAAGCGCTGTGAGTCAGACCACATCGGATATGTGCGGCGCAGCAAGGGACTCCATCATATTGTCGCACTCTACGTGGATGACCTCATCCTGTGCACATCAGATCTGGCGGCTTTGCAGCAGCTCAAGGAGCAGCTGAGCAGCAGATTTAAGATGACGGACATGGGGGAGCTGGAGTACTACCTCGGGGTGAGCATCACGCGGAACCAGAGAGCGTGCACGCTTGAGTTGGGGCAGGCCAAATACGTGGCCAAGGTCCTGAAGCGGTACGGCATGGAGGACTACAAACCAGTGGGTAGTCCGTTCTCCACAAGTTTTGAGCTGAGTGTGGCGATGGCGCCGCAAACTAAAGAGGAGAAGGAGGACATGGCGGAGGTGCCCTACCAATCTGTGGTGGGCAGCCTCATGTACGCCATGGTGGCGACTCGGCCGGACTTGGCCTACGCGGCAGGCCAGGTGAGCAGGTATGTGGCCAACCCTGGGCCACTACACTGGCAGGTGGTGAAGCGCATCCTCCGGTACTTGCAGGCAACACGGCATGCACGCCTGAAGTACGACGGAAAGGGGAGGTCCGACCCCTTGCAGCTGGTCTGCTACACGGACGCAGACTACGCCGGCGATGTGGACAAGAGGAAGTCTACTTCTGGCTATGTGTTCTTCCTCGCAGGTGCAGCGGTCTCGTGTTGCAGCAGGAAGCAAGACTGCGTTGCCACCTCCACGGTGGAGGCGGAGTACGTCGCTCTGGTCGAGGCGGTCAAGGAAGCGGTGTGGCTCCGCATATTGCTCGGGGAACTGGGCGTGCCGCAGCAGGAGCCTACGGTGGTTCAAGATGACAACACCGACTCCATCTCGCTGACCAACAACCTGACGCAGCACAGGAGGATGAAGCACATCAACGTGCACTACCACTACGCGCGCGACATGGTGGAGAAGGGACAGGTTGTGCTGCAGCATTGCAGCACGAAACACATGCTCGCGGATTGCTTGACCAAGGCGCAGCCCCAGGATCCGCATCTCATCAGCCATGCAGGGCTTGGGTTGACAAGCTGTGAAGGGCTTCAAGGCGCAGACGCGGACGAGTAAGAGTGAGCATGAGGCATCCGGCATGGAAGGTGCACGGGGGAGATTGTTAAAAGTGCCCCTGCCATGGATGCCGTTTGCCGTTTTCCTTGTTTGACCACTAGCTAGTAGTTGGTTGTCTGATATGATTGCATATTTGGACCCCTTGCATTTTTACATGCAGTTTCGAGCTTTCAGTTGCTCGATTTGGTTGAGAATTCAGAAAGTTAGCCCCATCCGAAGTTCGGGTGGTAGGTGGGTGGAATTTGGGTTCCGTCATTGGTGACGGATTAATTCCACCGCCAGTGATCCGAGTTCGACTTCAGTGAGCTCCAAGGGCACATGGGCCATGAACAAAAGGGATTTGGATGGTCTTCTGGACCAGGGCAAGCCTTCCCCCACGTTGGGATGACAGGAAGGGCGCTTCGACAGGCCACCGTCGAAGCGCCTCCCGTCACTCCCATTCGTGGGTATGGTGGGCGGCTCGGCTCCACCATGGGTTACTCTAACAGCCGTAGCAGGGGCTCTACTGCTCCATTTTGGGCATGCTTGGATGCGTTGGAAAGCTTAGATCACATGCTATAAGAGTCTGATTTACTCTCACCAAAATAACTAACCATTGATAATTCCCAGCCTTACTCAGTTTCCGCAATTTGTATTCTGCCAGAATTCTGCTCCCTTGGTGTTATGGCGACCCAAAGCTCACACCTCCCTTGGAAGCCTCTTTGCACTCAGCAGCCATGGACACTTAGGCAGTTCAGGGCACGCCGGGACAGCATTTCTGACAGAATTTTTGTTTGTTGGTGATGTTTTCCAAATGAAGCCAGTCCTTGATGGTCACCCCTTTGAACCTTTTCCAGAGGCGGACGATGATTCTAACCTTTCTGATGATTCATCATATATCCCTTGTTCTCTCTTTACACGTAACGAGTTACATACCATAATGCACCAATGTGATGGCCCATTTGCATGAGTTCTGAACAGAGTGCGTGAAAACAACTACATTAATGCAGATCGTTCTTTTTTCCAGATCAATGCTGGTTGATTAGAGCAAAAAATTAAGCAAAGGGACATTCTCCACCTCTTCACATTGACTGGGAAATTTGATTCACATAACCTTTCTTTGTTCCATTCCGCATCAACTGCTAAATTCATGTGTCATGCATGGGATGCATGCATAAGCCATGGAATTGGACAGCGTTACAACTATCCTTTGGATGAAGCTGGGGATGATAGACGGCACACTGCAAACCTCGCTAAAATAGTCCGTCTCTATGTTGGGTGTCGAGTACAGATCATCTTGAATCTGGACACTAGTGATGGTCTGGTGGACGGTGCAACAGGATTTCTCTGCCATGCATCACTCATCAAGAATTAAGTGATTACATTCTCGGTCGAATTTCCAAACAAGTTTCTTGGAGAAAAACAACGCAAGAAATACTACACCCACATTATGAACGAGAAAGTTCCAGATGAATGGACGCAAATCAAACAGATTGAAAAAAACTTCATGGTCACAAACAACAATGGAATGGAAATGTCACGCAGACATCTTCCGCTAGCACACGCAAATGCAATCACTGTTCACAAGGCACAAGGGTGCACTTTCCACGAAGAATCATTTGTTGAATTTTCCGGTTTTCAACCACATCGCATGTGTGACGTTGCCTTTATTCGATAACTTGACGCATGATACATCTTGGTCATTATGATGAAGATGAGATCAAAGTGTCCTCAAACGTTATTGACAAGATGACACGCTTACGTGGACAGAACATGGTTTTTTGTCTTCCAACACTACATTCCTTGTGTACACAAGATGCATTCACAGTTTACTACCAAAACATCCCAAGCTTGCACAAACATGCAGGGAAAATCACTTGCAGAAATCACTGCAAGACACTGATGTCATCATCCTATCACAAACTCACCATGACATACACAACCCATCCACTCTTTCACATTTGCATGGGGAAAAAACACAATACTCCAAAGGTGTGGTGGGAGGTATTCTCATAGCAGCTTCATATGATGTCATTGTGGAACACCATAATGGGGATGGGTTCGAAGCCATGACATGGTGGAAAAACATTGCTCCGAGCACATTGGCACAGATGTGTGCCTTCTATCATTCTCCCAGCTCATCCCCACTGCCCTTTCTGCAATTTGTACACAGGTTGGCACACAGTATGTCTCTGACAATGTTTATTGGCGATGTGAGCATTGACGTTGGTACTAACCTCCCCTTGCAATTGCAGTTTCCGAGAGCCCGCAACTTCAAATTGCATGTTGGTTCAGCTACACACGAAAGTGGTTCTACCATTGATCATGTATGGAGTAATCTCATTGACATGTCCGTACATGTCCATGTACAAGCGACATACTGTACAGACCATTTTCCAATGATCATCACTGAAACAAAATGAGACTCTACAAATTGTACATTTCTGCTACAGTTCACTAAGTCAGCTCTTAGATGGCCCATGTAAGGTGCGTTGTCTTATCAATCTTGCTAGTTCTACTTCTTGTCATTTTTTTCATCTGACATTATCCATGCGTTTCTTATTGGCAGACTTGTGATTGTATGTTGCCATGTTTGACCTATCTGCTATGCAGCACTTCCTTATGACAGTTCCTCCACCACCAGTTGTGGAAGACAGAAAAGATGTAAGTGTTATCCTTCACTTGCAAAGTGCACATACCATTGCTCTACTCGTTATCATCCCATCCCATAGACTTCATCTCTTGCAGTCACGACTAGCAACAATCAAAGACCTGAAGTCAAGATTCCGACAATACCATCTACATGCTATGGTCATCAACGTCGACCTTCCCTTGGGAGACAAATTCATGATTGATCCTAAGGTTTACCTTGTGGATCGCTCTGGTAAGGTTATCGACCTCAAAGCCCCACCGTATATACATCCAGGGGATCAATCTGACAAGGCAAAAAAGCAGCTCATGGAATCTTTCATTGACATCTATGACAGAGTGAAAGCATCAACAAGAGATCAGTGCGTACATACAAATTTCATGCACATAATGGTCAATACCTCAATGTACAGGTCTTCCATCCATGAAATCACCAACCAAGAAAAAGGAACATGATGCGAGATAGCGTTGACAGGCATCAGCCTCCAACGATGCATAGGATTTCAAGGTAAAGCTGACATCAAACATACGTACAATAACCTTATGATGCTATCAATCTACACAACTTTGCATACTTGTACCATGCAGGTTTGATTTCACGTAGATGCTCTTGAGACATAGTCTCTTGAGCACTTTGATCCTCCACATGATCACCAAAATAACGAACCTTTGTTACGAAGAAGTGACGGAGTGCCCAGGTGCAATGGAGAATGGCAGCAAATGTACAAATAAAATCTACTTCGACTGGTGCGAAAAAACCTATGTGTGCCTGGCACATGGAAAACTGCATTCAGACCAAGGAGTACTGATGGGGCCTCTCCATGATGCAGGTGAAACCTAATTCTTTTGTGCTCCATTGCTTTCTGCAAAGAATTCTCCAACAATTGTAGTCACCTGTACATTCACACAATACTTGTTGCAGAAGGAGCACCTGAAAGAGCTACATTCACAGGACGTCAAGCCCAGACATTTCTCTTCCGAGGAAGAACGTCTCAAATGATGAAGGCTGCAATACCAAAGGACCATGACAAAATTGTTGCTGCAAGAGAACAGGCAGTTGACGGTCTTTGGTTACGAACCATGGTACGTAAGAGGACATATCCTGCTGATCTCAATGTGGACCATCAGTACCTCTTAATCATTCATGTGTGCACCATAGATTTCAGTAGACGGTGGAAGGGAGAACCAAACGTACGAGCTACTTGAAGTGCACCAACCAGTGCGGGGAGACAAGGTGAATACGTATATCACTTAACTTCCATATGATATGCATTCAGTATGATACATGTCTAACGTGATGTTCTACACTCGCAGCGATGCACCACATTTCCTACAAGGTCCCGCTTCACAAGCCCACCACCATACAGTGGAAGTCCATCACCATCATCAAGTTTAAGTAAATCTGTAAAAATGTGATGCATGCATTTTCTGCCACAATTCATGATACCAACAATTACCTACTTCCTAAAATCCCTATTTTCCTGTCCGTTTTTGTCTGAAGATTGGCCCCACAAATGAGGAGGATTCCCCAATGAAAAACCTATCAGCATCTTTGTAGGGGTGTATGACATCTCCGTCAAAATCTCCAACTGGACATCCTACAGAGAAAGACAACTCTTGAACTACAACTGAATTCAATATCATATCTATACAACACACTTATTTCAATGACTCATTGTTTTCCAAATGACCCAACCACTATGAAGAAAAATCAACTATCTCAAGTACATTCAAGCTTCTTCAAAGGTTTCTGCCTACTTTCACGTGGAAGGTAGATTACCAAGATAACATCTACGAATGATTTACAATTCATTGACCACAATAACTCCAACAGTCAATTTGCATATCATTGCATACCATACCAAGGAAACCTCATCTTTTGGCAATGCCAACATGATGATCAACTTTCAACATGACCCAACCTATGTTTGGTGATTCGATCCATGCACACATGTATCACATCTGTGAACCACTTCTGTCGTTGACAGCCATAATAATGGATGTCGCCAGGTCCTGTGACCTGTATAGAGTCCATAGCATGTGGTGTTGGGGTACATTGGGAATCCTCACTGGCCATAGCCACCCCGCGGTTCCAAAAGGGACCCCTGTCAAGAACCAGCCACGTTGTCGTGGTCTGAGTGGGTGTCTGTTCAATCCACACTAGATGCACTTCATTTTTAAAGCACCGATGGTCGTTGACGTGTTTCGTCGTCCTGGCATGCAAGATACATCGTAGTCAGTTTTTTTAGTCATTGGGTCTAGCTACGTAAAGTAAAGTGAGTCTAGTTTGTGATAGGAATTTCTCATTCATTACCTCTTGCACATCATTGCATACAACACCAACCGGAGATCATCTCTTGACAATGCGAACATGATAAACTTCATTCGCATTAGGTAAGCAAGGTAAGGAGGTCAATGTTGTCTTAAAATGCTCATTTTCAGTCAATATGATGCTTAGAAGCATCAACCCAACAACCCAAGTTTGTTGTTTCATGGCGATATAGTCAACACAATAGGACTAATGCAGTTACCTTTAGAGTGTGCATATGTATTGTGACATAGAGATGAAACACTTATGGACACACTTTGTACTTACAAAGCACAATCAGGGCTTTAGAGATCTACATGTAGCTATACATGCAGGCATCATAATGTAGACATAGCAACAATCAATTGCATTTGGCCATTTTAGTCATGATCCAAGAGGATGTAATCTAACCACACAGGACGTAAGATGCATAATGGCATTTTAAGCATACTAGACGTATGAAGCATGCAGGCACAATTACGCCACTAGGTTACTTGCATATTGGCATTATAGTCATAACCCAATAGGATGTGGTCTAACAACACTAGACATAAGTAGCATATTTGCATTGTAAGAGTATTAGACATATCAAGCATATAGACGCAATGATATCACTACATTACATGTCTATTGGCATTTTTGTCATAACCCAATATGATGTAATCTAACCATACCACACATAGGTAGCAATTTAACATTAAAGGCCTATTGGACATGTGAAGCATATAGAAACACTAACACGACTACATCGCATACATGTTTGCATTTTACTAATACATGTGTGTACTGTTGTAGAGACATTATAAACATAATGACCATTTTGCCATCGTAAAAATATTACCCACCAATGCTCCCTTACAAGTTGTACACTTGGAAGAGCAGCACATACAGCCTTGGCGGCAAGTCCTTTTTGCCGATATCGCGAGCCAAAGCTCGACACCCAAAAAATGTGACGATTAATGTGTGGTGTTTAATTCAATTTTATTGTTCTTACACTATCATTGAATGCATCTTGCCACATTAGGAGAATGTATTTATAACACAGTTATGACAATTACAATGCACAACAATGTACACATTCAGAATGAAGTACCTTTGTGCCTCATTACATTATTCAACCGAGGAGAATTTTACAAAAGAAACATCCACAAAGAGAATTTTACAAAAGAAACATCCACAAATAATATACATCTGAACATGTCAAGTATGTCATACATTCATAACTCCTTTTAGAACTTGAGGACAAACACTCGCAAAAATGGCCATAATCATACAATCGTACTCACTTCAAGATTGCACTGCAAGAACCAAAACCATGAAAAAAGCAAAAAACGAATGCAATAAAGTTATCTAGTAACCCAAAAACTACACAGATAATGAATTAATATTCATGAAAAAATCACAAAAACTATAGATTTATACCTCAATTGGAAATTTCCAGAAGGAAATAATACAAAGATACCATTTCATGACTTCATGTACATATAATAGGAGACTAGTAACACAGTTTTATGATGAAGAACTCCCTTTGAAGTCATCATGAATTTCTCCTCTTTGTTTGAATTTAGTAAAACCTAGCTTCTCTTACTTACCGGGATGACATCGTTGAATGTCTTGTTTGTCCATGCGCGAAACGAGTGAGCCTCACAAAGATAAGAAACATTTTTTAAAGGATAAATCGCCAAAATAATCCTGGTTGGCGGTCTGTTCCCATACGAGGTGCCGTGCTCCTCCACACATCTAAAATCCGAACCTACGTGGTTCCTGGCTTACTGGAGGCGCAAACGTGGCTGCAGTGGTCGAAGTTCTACGACGACCTGAACGGCTGGACAGGTTGCTTTGATGCCCTTGAGAGACAGCTTCCTAGAACTGTTGTCGCTCGCGTGGCAATACAAGCCAACCAGCTAACTCACTAGCACACATAGGTGGAGGTGAGAACAGCAAGGGGTTGGCTAGGGACACAAGTACAAGTGTCACAAGCTACAAATATTGAATTGTGCAGAGAGAAATAACAACTCAGGCCTATACAACCTAAATAGTGTCTCTGACCAAGTGGGTACACGCACAAGTGCTGCGCAAGGGCGTTATTTTCTAGTAGGACAAAACAGTGGCAAAAACATAGTTTTGGCCATAACTCCCTACAAACACGTCAGAACGACAAGTCGTTTGAACCAGAACGGCCGCATCGATAGGATCTACGTCGTGATAGGTTCCACGCCTATGTGCTGTCCCAAAGCATGAATCGAAAAACTGCGAGAGTCTTCAGGGCGTCCGTTGTCGCCAGCCGCCGGTATTCTGCCACTGTCACTGAGCCGTCAGTCTCAGGGATCTGCACGTGAATGGACATGAGCCGAGGGGTCACCGTAAGCTGTGTACTACACACACAACAACACTCCCCCATGACCGGAGGGCGAAACACGTCCATGCACATGCGGACACTAACGCCGTACAGAGCAGGAAACGCACAGCCATTGGATGCAGCAAGCACAGCACACGCAAGGCGACACATGAGGAATCAGCTTGCGACAGGGATGGGGTAGAGTCCCATAGAACCAGTGGCCGCATGAAACTCTGAACGACCTAGAGCCTTGGTCAGAAAATCCGTGTACCGCCTCTTAGTGCCCACGTGGATGACTCGGATCTCACCACGATCAACTAGATCTAGCACGAAGTGGTGCTCGACATTGATGTGCTTTGTGCGTGCATGGAACACACCTGAGTTCTTCGCGATGGCCTCCGCGCTCTTGTTTTCACAGTGGAGAACCACGGGGGGAATGGACTGACGCAGTTCACGCGATAGACGGATGAGCTAGACACACTCCGCTGCACCTTTGCCTAGAGCAACATACTCTGCCTCAGCAGTGTTGCGTGCGATGCAGCCCTGCTTCCCACTTTGCCAGGACACTACAGTACTTCCAATGAGAAAGATGTAGCCGGTGCGGCTCTTGCCATCTGGACTCCACGCCCAGTTACTGTCTGTGTACCCATCGACTACGACAGACACCTGCTCGCAAAAGCATAGGCCGAAGCGTGTCGTGGACAGGATGTAGAGCACACACCGGACAGCGGCCTCCAGTGCTTCCTGGCGTGGAGCCTACGAGAACTGGGCAAGCAGGTTGACAGTGAAGGCAATATCAGGCCGTGTTGAGGTGGCCAAGTACATGAGCGAGCCGGTGACTTGTAGGTACAGGGTCACATCGACTGGCTCCCCCAGGTCAGCAGGGTCATCTACCTTCAGGGCGGCCTGCCCCTCAGGGGTCAAAGACGTGGAGGTCGTGCGGACGGTAGCGAGGAGGTCGGCAAAGCGCTCCCCTACAATCTCTGCGTAACATCCCTGATGGACACGGAGTGTGCGGCGGACACGGTCGCATATGATCTCCATCCCCAAGAAGACAGAGGCCTCATCAAGATCTTTCATCTTGTAGGTCGAGGAGAGAACGCTCTTGGCAACGTTCACTGCTCCCAAGTCGGGTGAGGCGATCAGAAGATCGTCTGCGTAGACGAGGACGGCAGCAAGCCGTGTTGGGAACTGTGAGAGGAACAGGGATGGGTCGGCATCACTCTCAACGTACCCAGCACGTCTCAGCGTGCTAGTGATCTTGTGGTTCCAGTAGCGAGGTGACTGTTTCAAGCCGTACAAGGCCTTCCGCAACCGGTACACGCAACCGGTACCATTCTCAAAGCCAAGTGGCTGGACCATGTAGATCTCCTCCTCAAGGTCCCCATTCAGGAATGCGTTGTTGACATCCATATGATGGAGTTTCCAGTCGTGTTGTGCCACCTGGCTCAGCAGCGTGAGCGTGGTCGTCATCCGGCCAACAGGGGCAAAGGTCTCGATGTAGTCCACGCCAAGGACCTGAGAGAAACCTTTTGCTGTCAGGCGCGCTTTGTAGCACTACACAGTCCCGTCTGGCTTGAGCTTCTTGCGTAGAACCCACTTGGCCTTGATGGCCTTGCGCTTCTTTGGAAAGTCAACCAGCTCAAAGACGCCGTGCTCTCGGATGGCATTGAGCTCAGCCTGGCAGGCAGTGCGCCACTGCTCAGCGTCGGGGGCCGACAAGACCTCGGGCAAAATCGTGGGATCGGGAGACAGCACTGGTGCACTGCGTGTAGCCACGGCATACGCCGCAGAGGGAGGGTCGACCGTCACCATAGACTCAGCGGCGTCACGAGCAAGACCACGCTCATGAGCAAGGAGTGCCATACCAGTGGCACAGCCATGATGAACCTCACCGAGGTCGCGAGTTCTCAGGCCGAGGGCCTTCGTGCCCGGGTCACCGCTGACAACGCTGCGTGTGGGACAAGGGTGGAGATGTCCGACGGGTGCCCGAGTGTAGGGGTCCAACAAGACAGGAGCGATGGGCTCTGCCAACTCACATGTCGGTGTGGACTGCATAGCAGGCGCGCCACACAAGGCTGGCGTGGCCTCAACAGCCGGGGACAAGCCCACGGCAGACGCATGCACATCCGCAACCGGAGGCAGGGATGGCTCAGAGCCAAACGCGGACGTAGGATCAGGTTGAGTCTCAGACGCAGAGGCAGACTCGGACGTAGACTCGGACACAGGCGAGGGCGGAGAGTCATGGGCAGAGGAGCGAGCCGCAAATGGGGTAAGGCTGGGGGTGCCGGTGGGCACAGCCTCTAAGGACAGTCTCTGGGGTGCCGACGGAGTGACCGTACTGGCCGGGGGTACTGTGCCAACCACGCCAAGAGCCTCCCCCACACTATGGGGTCCGGCACACCCAGGGGCATGAGCAACACGCAGAGCATGGATGCGGGCAAGGTCGCAGAAGGCGAGATGCTCGAAGAAGAGATTATCACGGGACTCCATGATGCGGCGTCGATCAAGGTCCCAGAACCGCTAGGCCTTCAACTGCGGGGCGACGCCAATGAAGGCGCACATGCGGCCCCGCGGAGAGAGCTTGCTCCCTTGCTGCTCTGGTGTGAACCAGATGCAGGCAAGGGAGCCCCAAACACCAGCTAGGCGCAGATCCGCGCGACACTCGTACCACAGCTTGTAGGGCATGCGGTGACCTGGGAGGGGGCTGTGGGGAATACGATTCCACACCCACGTCATGTACGCCATGCACTCAAAGGCAAAGGCCTCAAGCATGACGCTGTCGGCACGCATGGCGCGGACCGCATCCTCCATGTTGCGGTTCCAGCGCTCTGAGACACCGTTCTTTTGGGGGTTGGCGGGAGCGGAGAGGTTGTGGAAGAGACCAAGGTCGGTGAAGGAGCGGGCCATGTCACCGAGGTACTCGCCGCCGCGGTCTGAGCGAAAGGTTTGAAGGCGGTGGAGAGACTAGCGCTCGGCCATGACCAGCCAAATGCGAACTGCAATGGCGGCATCACTCTTCTGACGCAAACTGTAGACCCAGCACATGCGCGTGAATTCATCAAACGTCAGGACGTAGCGACCGCGGTCCTCCTAAAACTCGATAGGGAGCAGACCCATGAGGTCGGAGTGGACAAGCTCCAAGGGCCGACGAGCCCTGGAGATAGACGCAAGATAGGTGGACTGGTGAATTTTGCCGTCAGCGCATACCAGGCAGTCAGTCCTGGGCAGTGCCTCGAAGGACACCACATCAAGACCGAGAGCAGGCTAAGTGCGGATTAGCCTGTCGATAGCCCCCAGGTGCACATGGCAATGGTAGTGATGCAGGAGACGGCCGTGCTCAGGGGATAGAGCACCAACGACAAAGACATGAGCAGTGGGAGACGGAGGCAAGGGAGGGACACTCAGAGAGGACCCATAGATGTGATATAGATCATCGACGATCGTCCCTCTGAGGACGGTCTCCTCGGTGTCGCGCACAAAGATGCGAGCATCGGCACCTGTATGCGTGACACCCAGGCCCATCTTGGTGCAAACACGGAAAGACAGTAGGCTGAGTTCCAGATCAGGGACAAAGAGAAAGTCGGAGATGTATACGGGGCCAGCGGGCTCGGTGAACTACACAACCCCAACACCATAGACAAGGACCTCATGGCCAGCTGCAGTGCGAACAGAGCGAACAGTGCCAACAGGATGCAAGACGACAAAGGCGTCATGGTGACACGTCATGTGATGGGTGGCACCAGAATCAACGACCCAGGTGGCATCGGTGATACGCATACAAGGGGCAACGTGGCACTTGGTGACGAAACAGGGCGCGGCGGCAGGACCCTTAGCGGGGGACACGACAAGGCAACCAGCGGAGCGTACATGAGCAGCATGCAGCCAAGACACATCATCAGGTCTGTCACGCGCACATGGCTGGGCATGGGGACTACCACAGACATCATCACGCAATGACACAGACAGTCCACAAGCAGTAGGACCCCTCGACTCAGTCAACTCACTCGCACCTCCCTAAGATGAGCGCAGGGCGAGAAGTTGGCGCAGCTCGGCAATCGTCCTGTCGCGTTCGGCGAGTGCCTGGTCGCGAGGATCCATGGATGAACCTACTGTAACGGCGGACTCCTCAGGGACGACTGCGGTAGTGGCGGCCGAGCGAGCGGTTGCACCGGACGTCTGGTGCATGCGCGCCTCATGCGCCTGCTGCAGTCTAGAGGTGACCTTAGCCCAGTCCAACGAGCTGCCTCTTAGGTGAGTGCAGTCAAGATAGCGATGCTCACCCCCGTAGTTGAAGCACACAAGCCGGTGGCCTGTCGTGTTGCCGGAGCCGCTGCTGCCACCGTTGCTGCTGCTGCCGCCGCCGTTGTTGTTGCTCTCATTGCTGCTTTTGTGGCTGACACTACTTGTGTTGGTGCGAGTGCTAGTTTTGCCACTAGAACCACCACCTCATGACTTGCGACGCTTTTTCCTCTGAGCCGGAGCTGCTGTTGCTTTGATGGTAGGGAGGCAGATGTGGTGGTAGCTGCAGCTGAAGTGGTGCTGCGGCGAGCTCGGTTCGCGGCGTCCATGCCGGTGACCTCCATGAAGTGGAGGGTGGCCCAGCACAACAGGATCCCTTCGCTTGCCATGTCGCGAAGTACAATCTGGTCGAAGCTGCTCAAGAGGCACGCGTAGTTGGGGTGGATGCTGATCTGGAGGATGGAGTACTGCATAGGGGCATTGTCCCCCAGCTCCTCGTACAGCTAGATCGCCCGTCACCAGTAGTCAGCTGCAGACTCCTGAGCAATCTGGCAGAGGGGGTTGAAGTCGGCGAGGCGCTGGGACGTCAGAGCCAAGGTGGCACCCTCAAACAGAGTGACACCCAGTGCCCACGCAGCGCAGAGGTCAGCTCCCGAGCCGGTCAGCGAATCGACAAGGAACTGACTGAAGTCCTTGGTGAAGTCCGGCGTGGCCTTCATCAGGCCGGAAGCGGCGCGGACTGCCATCTGTGTCTGGGCGGGGTCAAACGCCTAGTATGGAGTGAGGTAGTAGGCGAGGACGCCCTCGCTCATGGCCCACATGCGAAAGTGTGGTTCCCAGGACTTGAAGTTGTTCCCAGTTTGGAAGACGAGAGGTTCCAACTCAAACCACTTGGGTGGCTTGACCATCGGCAGAGCGACGGCTCAAGCCACGGCGGGGCCCGGCATAGGAGAGGTAGCCCCCTTACCCCCTTTGAGGAGCAGAGCCTGCTCCTCAAAGCTCAGAGGGCGAGGAGATGTGCTCGGGCCGGTGTCAGCGCTGGAGCTCGTGCCCGAGAGGGCGGCGTTGGCCTCACGCGCCCGGGCGACGCGCCTCCAGGTGGATGAGGCGCATTCGTAGTATCTCTTCCTCGCCCTCCTTGCCAGAGTCGGAGAGGTTCTCCGCGTCCTTATCAGCAGTATCGCCGTGGGAAGGGTGGTCCTTGCTCAGGTTAGCGGACGGATGCTACTACTGCTGCTTGTACTCCTGCTTTTGAGGCATTAAGCCCCTAATCAGATCGTACAGCTCACCAACCTGCTTTGTCAAAGCATTGTGGCTCTCGGCCTGCTGGTTGGCCAGCGTGCTCACCTACCGCGCCAATGTCGTCGGACTCGGCGGGTGCTGCTGCTGTTGTTGTTGTGGTAGTTGCTGTTGTCGCCATTGCTCCTACTGTTGTTGCTACTACAGCAGTTGCTGCTGCTCATGATGATGCTGCTATTGCTATAGCAGCCGCTGTGGTGATGATGGCGGAGTGCGGCGTTGGCCGCTAACGGGACTGCCATCGGCACTTGCGTTGGTGGCGGCGCTGGCGGGGGTTTGCGTTGGCATGACGACCGGTTGCTTCCCCCACATTCTGTTGCTGCGGAACGCTCCAGGGGAACACCGCCGCGGAACGTCACCCTAGAACACTGCCGCGCAACGCCAGCGTGGAACACTGCTGCGGAACACCACCGCAGAGCGGTGTCGCAGAACACCGCCACGGAACAAATCCGCCGCAAAACACTTCCGCGGAGCACTACCGTGGAATACCGCCGTGGAACGCTGCCATAGAACACCATCACGGAACAGCTACCTTGGCTGCTCCGCGATGGTTGCGGAACGTTCTGACCGCGGATCAGCCGTGGAACTACTCTGGACGTGCAATCGCGGAACTCGGTGAATCACCGCCAACGTGTTCCGGAGCCGTCGCGCAGCTGCCGCGATGGAATGTCTCAGATCCGCGGAATCATCGTGGATCTGTCGCGACACCGTCACCACAACGAGGTGCACTCCGGAACGTCGCGTTCCACCACGGCACGTGTCGGCGTGTTCCGTTGCGGCCGCGCAGTTGCCGCGTCTGCTGCGAGGACCTTGTCGCCGTTGAACACCGCGGATATTGCGCGGAGCGACTTCCGCTATCGCGGAACGGCCGTGGAACGTGCGCGGAGTTCTTACGAAAACGGTGGAAATGGTGCTGGGTCCTCCCAGGACCTCCCGCCGAGGCAGTAGGCATTGTTGCTGCTGCTCCTCTAGGCAACGGCTGCGGTTGCTCACTGCTACTGTGGTTGCTGCGCCTCTGCTACGCAGCTGTGCGAGCACTGGCTCGCAGCTCTGATACCATGAGAGACAGCTTCCTAGCACTGCTGTCGCTCGCGTGGCAGTACAAGCCGGCCAGCTAACTCACTAGCACACGCAGGTGGAGGTGAGAACAACAAGGGGTTGGCTAGGGACACAACCACAAGTGTCCGAAGCTGCAAACATTAAGTTATGCAGAGAGAGATAACAACTGAGGCCTAAACAACCTAAATAGTGTCTCTGACCAAGTGGGTGCACGCACACACGCTGCGCAAGCGCGCTATTTTCTAGCAAGACAAAACAGTGGCAAAACCACAGTTTTGGCCATAACTCCCTGCAGACACGTCAGACCGACGAGCCGTTTGAACCAGAATGGCCGCATCGACAAGATCTATGTCCTGGTAGGCTACACGCCTATGTGATGTCCCACAGCACAAATCTAGAAAATGTGAGAGTCTTCTAGGCGTCTTTCGCTACCAGCCGCTGGTCTTCTGCCACTGTCGTCTGTCTCAGGGATCTGCACGTGAATGGACATGAGCCGAGGGGTTACCGTAAGCTGTGTACGACACACACAACAATAGCCCTGATGGTCCATGCCATCAACTCTTCAGAAAGTATTGCAACATTCGTTTTGGCGTGACTGGCCTCGCTAACCTAGCAAATCTCACGATGGTTTGATTTTGGGATCCGTTTTTTCCAGCTCGATTGAGGATAACAATCTTGCGTGAACTTAATGTGAAGAAATGTGAGAAAAAATTGTCCTTCAGTATCCCCAAGCCTTTAGCAAGGTCGCCGTTAGGGCGGCCGAAGACCTAAGGCTTTCACGTCATGTTGTATCTATCTACCAACCAAGTTGACCGGCGGATGAAACGTACGGTCATCGTTGGTCGTCACATATTGTGGAAGCCGTTTGTTCAAACAGGAGCGCGCTATGGATACCCATCCTCGACGCCGCCGAGTGTCGTCGCTTCTCCTCATGTCGTCGCCTCGCAAAAGGTTGCCCTTTTCTAAAAGGATAAATTGACTGGATAATCCTAGATTGGGCCTTCTCTATAGCACAGGTGTCGGGTCCATCTGGAGTAAGAGTATTTAAGGCTATCTAGTTTCCTAGCCTACCGGAAGCTCCGCCCTTGTAGCGGTGGTCGACACTGCACGCCGACCTAGACGGTTGGGCGGTCGTTTTCACGTCCAGGCTCGATTAACTGTTTCAAATTTTTTGAGTCCCGAAACTTTTAGCGGATGGCTCTGACCGTCTTATCTCCCCTCCAGTTTGATCGGAGGTCTTGTTCTTTACACCATGGTCGATGCTAATGACCTGATGAAAACTTGACGAGAGAATAAAGCATGTTTGAAAACTTAAAGAAACAGCGTAGCCGTTGTAATCGCGCCGTCATCGGTGCCTACAGCTGTGGGCTCTCATGTTACATTGGAGTACGACTTAAGTCGGATTAGCCAGCCAGATGAATCTACCAGTCATCGCTGACCGTCACTTATTTGGAAAACAAGCTTTTGGATCCAGCTCTTGTCATACATACTTGCCGTCGTCGTTGTAGGCAGTCATGGCGACTGGTCAGGTCGTCGCCGCGGACAAGTTTGCCCTTCTTAAAGTTACGTGATTGCAGTACGGTTACTATGTAATGCAAAAAAGAACTCCCCATGTCGATCTGGCACAACTTCGGCCGTGCACAGGAGGATACCCGCGGATTCACCTGGCCCAGGTGAGACAGAAGTGGGCAGCTGTGACGGCGAGGTGCCACTGGCCTTTGTCCGCCCTCTGTCCGTCTCACGTGCGTCGAATGCGCAGCGTTTGCGTCACACGCGCTCGCAATCGGTGAGCCTCTCAGGCCGAGTACAGTCGCAGCTCGCACGCAAACGATGTGGTGGGTTGGTCGGCTGTGGCGTCGCTCGAAAACCGGACGGCTGTGGGTGCGTGAGAGAGCGTGAGAGACTCCGCTCCATCGTACCAACGCTGCAGGGATGCTGCCGTGTGAGCCAACAGCACATTGATTGCATCGCCGTCGCCCGCCGTGATGCTCTGCCGCGCCGTCTGTGCAGCCGCCAAGGCCCCTTGTCGTTTGCCAAGTGCGGATTAGGGTTGGGTCTGCCCCGTCGGCAGCAGATCCCCGCCGTACCAAGGGTGTGTGCCACTCACCGCACTTGTTAACACCGCACCCAGCGAAGCGCTGCCTCTCTTTTCCCTTCACCGCGTGACAGCTGCAAGTCAGCCCAAGGCGGGGGCACCACTACGTTGCATCCTATTGCATTGCATTGTATTGCATTGCATTGCATCGCATTGCATTGCATTGCATTGCACACTCTCAAACACAGAGTTGCCGTTGCATTCTGTGCTCTTCATTGGCCGTCCACCTCCACCTCCACCTCCACCTCCACCTCCACC
>SZWC01010691.1:39732-51007 GCA_023375785.1 Penium margaritaceum | reverse complement strand
TCCGGACTGCACCGAGACTTCTCCAGCACCTACGACAGCGCCGGCGAGACGCGGTCGATGCGTTCCGGCAGCCATGTGGGCTTGTCAGGAGGTAGGAGAGTTTTCTCGGTGGGTTCATACCCGCGCACCCGGTTGACTGTACCGGTGCGACGAGGAGACCCGATGGCTGTTGTGGGGCTTCCGACGTTCGGAAAGCCGTTTGTGATGTCTGGACGTTGATTCCGAGATGTTTTGACACTGCTCATATTTTCTCGGTGGTCGAGACCCGGGCACTCGGCGAGCTGTTCCGGTGCCTCGAGGAGACCACCTTTGTTACTCTCGTGGTGTATGCAGTGTGTTCTCCCTGTTGAGTCATTTCGGTTCAGCAGGGGTGACGGGGCCCGGTGCGGTTAGCTGCCGGCGCCCCTATAAAAGTCCGCTAGGGGCTCATTTGTAATCTCTCCTTGTTCTTTACATTCAGCGTTCCAGGCTTAGCCAAATTCTTGCCGTCTTGCATCGCACTCACACACAGAGCTCATGTTCGTTTTGCATGGGCCTGCATGCCCTAAAAATTATCTCCAATTCTTTGTAACAATTTCTCAGGCTTTACTGCACAGGGGCCCAGGAGGCTCCCTTTCAACGCATGGGGAGTTTCAGACCCACCATGCAAACTTCCCGTAAACGAGCATTTAAACGATTACAAACACCTCAACAACGGGGTTTCTTATTGTTGGGAGAAAAAAATAATCTTACCATGTCGACGTGGCATTCCATGCGACGTCGACAATTGGTTTTTTCCTTTGTTATTCATTCATGGTTACTCAATAATGGAGATGGTCAATTTGTTATTAATTCTTAACCTCAAACCCGTTTTTGTGCATGAGGGCAAATGGGTTCCTTTTATTGATCTTGGGGTGATCAGTTTTATTGTTTCTGACGCAGAAAATATGGTGTTCGGCCAAACAATTTTGTCAACAAATGTGGCAGGTGGGAGTTTTATCCCTCAGAATAGGTTAGCAGCAAGTTCATCTCTCTTTCTTGTGTTGGATGTGGATGCGATTGGTCAACGTCCTGGAGGTGGGATCTGTTTGTTCTCGCTGTAGATATTTTGTGTTCATGACACCTTGTGAGGAACTCAGTTTTTATTCGATGCTTGAAACCAGTGCGGAGTTCCGAAATCGACTAAGATAGTTTGTAGTTCTAACTACAAGTTTGCGCGGTGGACTAATTAGTCTACCGCGTGCGCGAAGTGGATTGACTAAATAGTCAGACAAATAGTTATAGACTTTTTTCGCGCGTTTGCAGTCCGTTGAACTAAATAGTCAGACTAATTAGTTAGTCCTAATGTCGACAGCAAGTTTCGAACCAAGACCTCTACTTCCCACGTGAGACACGTGTCAGTTCAGGTCGTTGCGCCTTCTCGCGCCGCAACGGTGTACATTCTTAATTTCAAACGGCTACAGGACGGCATGCCGCGGTTACTTGGCGTGTCGCGGCGTGCCACCTTGCCTTGTATATGCGTAAGCGCTTACTTTGTACTGATGCAATCAGTCACGATGGACTCTGTACGTCGCCGAGCAGCAGCACGTCGTGCGCTCGTCCGTTACTTGAGGAATGTGCACGCGCGTATCGTCGAACTCATCCACGAGCTCATCTCCTGCCTCCTCCTCCGAACGCTATCACGCATCACCTGGAGGCGGATGTATGATGGCGACTTCCGAGGCTCCGATTGGCTGGTGGAGCTACGTCATGGTCATCCATTGCGTCTGTACAACATGTGCCGGATGACTGTGGCCACGTTTCAGAGCATCCTACATGATGTGACAACGATGGCTTCGCTTCGCAACTCTCAAGTTGCCCCTTACGAGAAACTGTTCATTTTCTTGCAGTGCGTTTGCCATGGCATGTCCACCCGGCAGCTGATGGAGCGTTTTCAAAGAGGAGCTGCCACTATCCATCGCGTGCTTCGCGAGATCGTGGACGCATTTTTGGAACTCGCTCTAGTTATCATTCGGCAACCACGCGCTGGAGATCCACCGTTCGTCGGATGGGAAGGAAGGGCGGATTACCTTCCGTTTTTTTCAGACTGCGTCAGCGCCATCGACGGGACACATGTCCCAGTCATTGTCACTCGCCATCGACGACCAGCGTTCATCAATCGTCACTCGCAAGTGACGCAGAACATCCTAGCCTCATGTAACCCAGATCTACGGTTTACGTTCGTTTCTGTTGGCTGGGAGGGCTCGGTCCATGACGCACGCATGTTCACAGACGCTCTTCGTCGCGGGTTCCGATTACCAGTTGGGAAGTTCGTGCTAGCAGATGCAGCTTTTCCTGAAGGGTATGGGTGCATGCCACCTTACCGTGGGGTAAGGTACCACTTGCAGGAGTTCGGTCCTGGCGATCAACGTCCTGCCAACGCACAGGAATTGTTCAACTTCCGACATGCATCCGCGCGATCCTCAATTGAACGCGCGTTTGGTGTTTTGAAAGCACGATTTCGTATTTTACAAGGCCTACCGTATTACGACATACAATTCCAGTCTCGACTAGTCTTAGCATGTTTCATCGTCCATAATATGGTACAAGAGAGTCAAGAGGTAGATTTTCCAGGTTGGGCAGAGAGACTTCCGGATACTTCCGTTGTTCCTACTAGGATAAGACCTCCAAGGAGACAATTCGGAGATGTTTTTATACGGACACTGAGACATGACATTGCGGAAGCCATGTGGGCTGATTACGTACAAAGGATGGAGGATGAATAAAGTCTCTTATTTTACGTTGTCTATTTTCGTAGTCAAGTGTCGTTCCCATTTACAAGAAATACAAGCAATGGTTTGGAAAAGAATAACAACATGTTGAATTGCAACTATCACTAATAGCAAGAATCAATACAAACGACAGTGACAAATGACTAAACGTCCTGTTCCTCATTGGCAGATAAAACTGCTTCTGCCACGCGTGTTCCACCATCCGCTACATCATCCTGCTTCTCCCACTCCTCGGCGCCCTCCTCATCCCCGTCCTCGTCCTCGTCCTTGTCCTCGTCCTCGTCCTCCCCCTCATCTGCGTCGCATGCGTCACCATCGTGCCCTGGCGTACGACCGAGCAATATGTTGAGTACACGTGCACGCAAGCCCCCCTTCGACCACACGTAGCGCGTACACATTTTATCATCTTTCTGCAGCACATCCAGCAGCTCCAATTTATCGTCATCAGTCATGATTGAGTCGTTACTCACGTCCTGAACCGCCATGGCCCATGGTGTTTTTGGGCCATCGTCGCGGATGGTACACTCCAAACGAGCTGCTCCCTTAACAAGTGCAGCTACTTTGTCCACCTGGCGGTCAAAAACCTTTTTCCGTTCAACGCGGACGTCAACATCTTCAGCGTCAGCAGGACGCTTGCCCTTCGCCATGACTTCTGGCGCTTCCTCAGATGTAAAGACATGACCGCCAGTGGCCTTGTCGCGACTCCACAATTTGGTGCCAAGATCGAACCATGGAAGCGACTTGCCCTGGAGCTTCGCAGCCGCAGGATTCGTCCGCTTAATTTCATCCCACGCTTTTGAGTCAAGTTCAATGGTCCAGCGATTGCGGTCAATTTGGTTGCCGCTCTTACCGACAATGTCGCCCGCAAGTCGCCACAGCTTCCCGAGGTTGTTGCAGCGATAACGGATCTGGTCCGTTGTTGGGCCGACATCAAGGGCCAGCGTCTTCTTGAACTTCAGCGCGATAGCTTCGTGCATCCGCGTCTGCCATCCGCGCTGCCCATGGAACTCTGCGGAGTACTCCACCGCGAGCGCCAGCAGCGCGCAATCCTTCTCGTGCGTCCACCAATTCTTGCCGAGCCCTCTAGATGTCTCGGCGGTTGCGTTGCTGCAGCTCGGAGCTGGCGTAGAATTCGGAACGTTCGACGTTGGCGCTTGACTTGCCATGTCTGCATCGTCGATGACCTCCACGTCAGGCACAGGCTTCGCCACCAGGGCTGGTGGTGGCGTAATGCGGTTGTCCCACATCGGGGGCTGCGGCACGTGAGCGCCGCGCAGATACGAACTGTCGTTGTTTCCAACCAATGGCGTCCGATTAAAGTTGTCGTTCGCCACTGGGTCGGAAGACACGCGGAATGGTCCAAGGCGTTGACGCTGCCGCATGGCTTCGTTGACGTCGCGCTGAAAGAAGCGGAGCTGCATCATCCGTTCACTCGTCGAGACATAACGGCGAGGGGGGGATGAACCTGACGTGGCACCGGGTGCAGCCATGGGGAAGGTTGCGCTGGACGAAGTGGACGGATGGCGACGAGGCTGATCCATGGCGGAACAAGGGTAGAAACTGACGAGTGATAGGATTTCTGCACGACTGCTAAGTACGACATGCATGGCTGTACAAGACGCGACACGACGTACCTCCACGAGCCGCAGTACGAGCCGCAACATACGACAACTTGCCAGTTTGCAGGTTCGAAGTTCGAACTTTCGAAAACCCACCGACCTCCACACACGGCGATGGTGGCATCGTGCTCGTCAAATTCAGGCGACGGGAAATGTTCTAAAAACCGTTAAAACCTTGACTAATTAGTCGTAGTCTGGGACGAAGTTGGAAGTTTAGTCGATTTTTCTCGACTAAATAGTCTGAAAGCCGAGCCGCCCACCTCTATAACTATTTAGTCCATTTCAACTAAGTCGCGAAACCTTCGCAACGTCGCAATCACGTCGCGACCCTGACGGCGTCCTCGCGACGCAGACGGCCGCTTCCGGCCACGTTCGCCACCGTTGACGGCCTCGATTCCCGCCTCGCGAACACCAACTACAAACTAATTAGTCGATTTCGGAACGCCGCCCAGCTTCCGAGGCTACCAGCGTGAAGTGCGAAACAATGGCTGACATCGTAGTGCTGGCTCACGGCTCGAAAAAACAGTCGGCTCAAAGAGCAGCAATGAATCAACTTCAGACCCAAAGGTGAGAACTTAGTGCTAACGTCGAAGAATGAAGTTCCTGAAACCTAAGTTTGCGCATGTTTTTATCTGAAAAGAGATCCTTCAGAGACAAGCTGCTGCGCCGCCGCAGGTCGAGGTCCTCATCTCGTGCTCCAATCATCGGCACAGCATGCGCTACCGTCTCCTTCTCCCTACAACATGAGCCAGTCCCGTTCCCTCTTTGTCGCAGTCGGCAACTCGAGTAGCTGCTGCGTCCGCAGTCAGCTGTTACAACTAGATTAGGCGAAGTGATTTACGAATACCACGATAGTGTTTCTGGCATTCGTATCGCGATTGGCAGGAGAGCGCGAACGAAGACTGGCGACGGCTTCTGGACGCTACGATGGCACTTGCGAACCGCTTGCCGTTTCCTTTTCCAACCTACTTTCCAAAACTATGCGTGGACATCACGCGGTAGATCGTTATGTAAAACGTCAAAAGATCGGTTCTGAACTACACCAGCATCTGGAGAGGCCACGATCTGCAGTGGTAAAGTGCTTTCCCACAAAGCTGCCCGTATTCAAGATGTCTTTACAATGTCTGAATAGGGGCAGCTATATGCAACTTTCTAGGATGAACTAGTGTAATTCAAACAAGCAACTTCCATTTACCCACGAATTCCTCTTACGAGCATCATAATAACAAAACAAGGTTGAGTAATGGCATGAAGCATACAATATTTGGCTCTAAATACTAAAAACCACAAGAAACCATAATCATTGTTTGGCTTAGAAAGTAAAGAAACCATAAGAATATAAAAAATAAATCAAATTTATTATGATTTCCATAATTCACATTCTATTAGGATTGCCATGACGTTTCTCATTAAATGAGTAACCAAGTGATAGAATGTGAAAGAAAAATCAGTATTTTTAAATTTTCACTTTTTTTATAAAACAATAACACACATATAAAATAAAGATACCGATTAATTTTGGAAAAAGAAATGAAGCCAACTAATGTCGCTAATGTAGGCAAGAAGGGTAGCATTCTATGTTTTCATATTTTAAATCAATTTTAGTATTTATGAACTCATTCTAGAGGTTTTATCTAAAATTATTAAAAATAATCATGTAAGCCTTGTTACCCATGGGTCTTGAATGATTTCAAGCCTTCAAATTAATTTTACCCTTCAAATTTACAAAGTGGTCATGAAAAATAAACATTGTCATGAAATTTTAATAGGATAATCTTAGTATATTATTCTTATAATAGTTTATAATGGGGAATCAGAAAGTAATTTGAATAATATTGTACATTATTTCTTGATTTGGGGGAGGTAAGATGGTGCAAGAACATTCCATGTCAATGATTACAATTCAAAAGGGACCTTGGACATGCCATTGGTCTTGGTCTAGGATGGGTGCTTTGACCACTTCAAGCCAAATAGACCACGAGAGACTTTAGGCTTGCGAATGAAATGCATGAAGCATGGCAATATCCCACCATTTTGGGTATTATGGTAAGGCAAAAATACACAATTTAACTAATGGTATAAATAAGGCCTTAAGTTATTTATTTTGGGGGCTTGGTCCTTGGAGATACACGTCTAGGGAGGTATCCTGAGGGCTTATGTGGGAAGAAAAACCATCTTGTTAGCACACTCTCATAAGTGAAGGGCGGGTTGGAGTCACTTGTGGTGGACCTGGCTAATTATATTATGGACGTTGGAATGTTCTGAGAGGTTTGGCATAACATATATAATTTAGTTTAGAGTGCATGTTTTGTCCGTAGAATAAGTTTCGAGTGGGCTCTTGCCGTGTCCCAAATCTGGCATAAAACTGGCGACATTGATTTTGATTTTGATTCTTGTACTTGAAGTGGGAGGCAACTTGGTGATCTCCTTGGCAAGTGCTCACTTTTGTTTGCGAAGGCACTTATTGGTCTTCCAGAATCAAATGTCGAATCACTCCCCTCTCGTTGATTCTTCACGACTCTAAGGCCATCTGTGCCTACGTGGCATGTCTCCCAACGTGTGGAAAATGTCTTAATTTTGTAAAATTCTAGAATCAATAAAAGTTGCCATGATGAAGACGTTAACGAGAAACATTCTGGCAAAACTGAGTTCCAGTTAAATTAGAACTAGATCAATGGTAATAAACCCTTTAAAATATTGAAGATGGAAGTTTGATGTTTTAACTAGTTTTTCTTATGCTGTTTTGAATGAAAATCCTACAACTGAAAACCAGTCGCAAGGCTCCGAGGCCTTTCTGAATCGAAGAATTAGACATCCTGTTGTAGAAATGCCTCCCGCCAAGCTCCTTAGGTCCGTTGTAAAGCCTACGACGTTTGGAAACATGACATCCCATGTCGAGCCTAAGAAACCCAGACACCGGACCACTTTACGTTTGGCCAAACCTCTAGCCGACAGGCGACTCGACCATTCGCGCGAGAACTGCCCTACGACAAAACAATCGACGCATTTTCGGTACACCACCCTTCCCTCCGCAGACTCTGTTAATGCGTTCGCATCTACTGCGGCCTCACGCTGCAGTAGCTTGATTTGGTTACCGTTGCACGACTGCTGTAAAGCGCATTCTTGGCTAAGGCCTTGCAGCAAAAATGGCCTTCACGCCAGATTGCCTTTTGTCCACTTGGGTCCTACTTTTTCCGCGTTAGGGTATGTTTGGCGCGGCACGATTTACAAAACTGTCCTCTAACCTACTCGACCTCTACATCGGTCGCGTGTCTGGTAATCTGCACGACCTCGGTCGATCGTCCGAACGGTGTCCAGCGGACGATCGGCCGAGGTCGAGTTGTTTGCGAGATACGCCGACGAAGTCGAGGTCGTGTAGCTTGGAGGACAGGGACCGTAAATCGTGCCACGCCAACCATACCCTTAAGCGGTGGCATCGCCATGCACGCACCGCTGCTAAGTGCCTCTTTCTCCGCCGCCGAACTGAAGTAGTCTTCACAAAAACCGCTGGAGGGTAGTCGCTTAGGGAGAAGTCCGTCAGGCATTGAACATGAAATCTAGCAGCGAGGGCCAATAAACTTTTTTCCAGCATGTCCTTTCACACCTCCTGCGCGGGACGGCCTTCAGGCCAAAATCAATGGGTGTTGAGCTGAGTTCCATCTTCGCGCTCATCGGCACTGCCGACAATGCCGCTCCATCTGCATCTTCCAAGGAAGCGAGAACGGGGTCCTCGAGGGGAGATGAACCAGGTGCCATCCATCATCTTTGCAGGTGAAGCCATCAGCGGAAGCAGCAGCAACAGCAGCAGCAGCAGCTGCTGCTGCCTCGACGAGTTCCAGGAGGTCTTAAGGCCCGCCTGAACCATGACGGCTGGAGCGTTGGGAGCCAGCGACTCTCAGACTGTGTCGGCTTGGGACCGGGACGTCCAGAAGCTTGAGCAGGACCAGAACGCGAGTGCTAGTGCCACCAGAATTTTGTCCATGGCCGTTTTTCTGCGTTCCTGAGGGCGAAGGGGTGTTATTCCCGCCGCACTGACACCTGCAGCTGCACACTTGAAAGGACGCGCACCACCCATGCGGCCGACCATGCAGACCGTCAACCGGCCCACTATGCGGCCAAGTGGCTTCTTCCTGTCCGAATCTCTCTCAGAACGGGCTGTCCGCGCAACTTACTGAGACCTGACGCACTGTGCCTCAGGCTTCCAGTTTCTTTTGTACAGAAACATTTTCCCAGTGCTTAGGGGCACAGGTGCGGAAATGCGAGCCGGGAGGTACAGCCTGTAGAGAATTCAAGGTGGAACACTCTTGTCCAAGTTGACAAAAGTCGGAAGCAGTCTTGAGAGCCACCAGCTTTTTCTCAAACTTCGGCTGAAACGTCAGCTGGAGAGTCAGCTGAAGAGTCAGCTGAAGAGTCAGCTGGAGAGTCAGCTGAAACGCCAACCGAACCGAATTGGCAGCTGAATTGTTTCCTGACAAGTCAGCTGAACCGCCTTCCAGTGGCGTCGTTCACCTTGGACCAGCCTCTCTCCGTCAGTCTGTCTTGTGCTGCCACCGTCTCTTCTGGGCCCAAGCTAGATGCCACCGCCCCTTCCCATCTCTCCATCTCTCCATCTCCTCTGTTTTTCCTCCCATCCCATTCCTAAGCGGGAGACCACAAGATGACTCTCCTGTGGGTGTGGCCCGTCATGGGCACGGGGTTTGTGCTGACGGCCGCGTACGTAAGCCCCGGCGTATGGGCTGCTCTCATGGATGCTGGCTCCGAGGCCGGGTCGGAGCTGCTGTGGGTGCTGCTGCTGGGGCATGCGGTGTCGCTGCTGCTGCAGTACCTATCGCTGCATGTCACTGCCGTCAGTGGCAAACCGCTGCCGCAGGTGAGACTCGTTCCACAGCTCTGTATAGATTGTTGTTGTCACGAAGTGCATGCTTTGAATCAGTGTTGAAAAGAGTGGAGAAAATGTGACTGAGAATGTTTTTGTCAGCTGCTGGATGTCACCTGCGTGAAACCGCGCAGGCGTATGTAGGGTAAGTCCATTGGACTGTCTGGAGTTGGCAGAGGTGTCTTGTTAGGAATTCTGCAAAGTTGTATGACCAGAGCACACGAACAGATGTCTGTCTGTCTGTCTGTCTGTCTGTCTGTCTGGCTGTCTGTCTTTCTGTCTGTCTGTCTGTCTGTCTGTCTGTCTGTCCGCACCTCCGCACCTCCGCNCACCTCCGCTCTGGCGGCCACCACCATCACCCCCCCACCACCGCTTCTGCCCACCCCAGGGGGACTCCGTAACCTAGCGTGCTAGGCCGCGGGCCCCTCCCCAGGGCAGGTCTCGGTTCCGATCACACTAAGGGGGCGTGCAGGGGCAGCGCCACGTGGCGGGAGGAAAGCCACGTTTGGAGGCACGGCTTTTGGTGCCTCCCTCTGTGAGGCACCATAAGGGCTGAAAGCGGGCTGTACGTGTGGAGGGGGGGGAGGCGGTCACTACGCCGGTCTCGCCCTGCCGTTTCGACGTGCCACGTGGCAGCAACAGTTGGAAAACCCCAAATGGCGTCGGATTACACTTCCCGACCGCCCGACGACCTTACGCGTCCAGACAAAGCGGTAAACGTTTCTACGTGTAGCAGGAGACTACTGCTAACCGCAGGACCTACTCGGTCCCCTCCGCAGCACGCCCTCGTGAAGCTTACCGCCGCCAACTCGACCATGGTTTTCTACCGCGCCGAGCTGGCGTTTGCTACGTCGACGGGGGTGGTCTCGCGGCAGCTGCTGGTCGGGAGCAGACGGGAGGGCGGGGGAGGGGAGCTTGCTGCAAGCCATCGGGTGAGCAGGTGGGGGGAGATTTCGGAGGCCATCCGACGGTTCAGATTCTCGGAGCAGATTTTGGAACAAGGTGCAGGACAACGCTGGGCCATGATAGGCAGCGAACATGAGGACCGTCGGATCGTCGATCGGGGCGGACGAGGAGAAACGATGGCGCCAGGGCTTGTTGACGGCGGGGATGAGCCGACGCTTAGGTTGGTGACGGCAGGTCTCTGGGGACTGGGAGCCAAGCGACAGCGTGGCCCCGTGCCCTCAACGGGTTTCGGATGGAATATGTCGGCGGCAGGAGTTTCTCACCCCAACAAAAAATTACGATCGCACAGGGGGGGGGTTCTGGATAGGGAGCTGGAGGGGGGTTCGAGAGCGGATTCCGGTTACGAGGAACATCCGAAACAGGTCCCCTGTTTCCGGCGGACAGAAGCCTTGACGAACCCCCCTCGCCCCGGACCGACGAGACGGGTGGGTCCGCTGCGGACTCCGCGAGGGAGTCAGCTCGCCAGCCGCCCTTACTCCCGCGGTGGGACCATTACGGGCCGTTCCTCCCATGTACTCTCGACCCTGCCCCACGAAACCCTACCCCCGACACCCACGCCACCGCCATGGGTGCCTCCACCCCTCCCGCCGCAAATACGCCTTCATCCCCTCGCGTTCTTAGGACCTCTGGCGGGCTTGGCGTCGGCGTGGTTCCAGGGCTACCCAGTGGTGGCGCTGGAAATGGTGCCAACGTTGGCGGCCTTGGGTCTAGCGGTACAACCCGACCCGCAGCGGGTCAAACAGAGAGGGTCACAACAAGCGCAGCAAGTGCAGCAAGCGGCACACCAGGCAACAGCGCCGCAGCAGACTACGACGGAGCGACAGGTTGGACCGACGCGGCTGGCGGCGGAGCACACGGCGCGGGAGGCAGCTCAGCAGGCGGTGTCGACGGCACGGCGGGTGGCAGGGCTGTCAGATCAGCAGGTGGACTGCCATCCGCCCCAACAGCAACTCAACCCACTGCAGCAGGAGCAGCGGTTCCGACAGCAGCAGCAGCAGCAACAGCAGCAGCAACAACAGCAGCAGCAACAGCAGCAGCAGCAGCAGCAGCAGCAGCAGCAGCAG
>SZWC01010690.1:38517-98077 GCA_023375785.1 Penium margaritaceum | reverse complement strand
CACCTTGACACTAGGATGCTTATGTGTCAAGCCCACAGTGCAAGTCTATTGGTGACGTGGCTGGTTCAGGCCACTTCCCAAGAATGTGCTTTTGAGTTCTAGGACTGGACAGACAGCTATAAAAGGAATTGTCTTGCATGCTGATCAATCAACCCTTGCTTGATGCTCTCTTGCGTATTGACGACTTGAGCTCTTCTTGAGCTGTAATGCTAAGGTGTTAGTACTCTTGAAGGTGAAGTGTATGCCTGATTAAGTTTGGGGTGCATGACACATACATCCAAAGGAAGAAGGTGTAAGAACCTTTGTGAGCTTTTCGGTTTCGCGGCTTCTCTGCCGGAGGTGGTTAGCTCAGTAGCTAACACCATTCACCCGGTTTGGGCACTGGCTCGTCCTTGAGCTGCTGCTCTGCTCCTACGACAGCCTCGTTGAAGTCTATGTCTTTACTACGAATCACTCTGTTGCCTTGTAGGTCCCAGAGCCTGTAAGAGCGTTGGGCACTGTCGTACCCCAAGAGCAGACATTTCTTGGCCTGCGGATCCAGCTTACTGGCACCCTCCCTCATCAGCTTCTTGGCATAGGCCTGGCAGCCAAACACTCGCAGATGTGAGACATCTGGTTTCTTGCCCGACCATGCCTCTTGTGGGGTCATCGGCGGCAGCTTCTTTTTCCCCTTTCCTCGAAGGACTGATGCAGGTGTGAGGTTGATGATGTAGGCCGCTGTCCTAGTAGCCCCGGCCCAGAACCGTCCTAGCAGCTTTGCTTCATACAACATCGTTCTTACCATCCCGAGGATGGTTTGGTTGAGCCGTTCAGCGACACCGTTGCTCTCGAGCGACTCAGGTACTGTGCTTTCTTGCCGTATCCCCTGCTCCGCCAGCCAGCCCTCACAGGCCTTGTATTCCCCACTGTTATCACAACAAAGGGCCTTGACCTTCTTGCTGGTCTGCCGTTCAACCATTGCGACAAAGTGCTGTAGATGCTGCTTTACCTCACTCTTCTGCTTCATGAAGTACGTCCAGATCTTCCTTGTTTTGTCATCTGCGAAGGTGAGGAAATACCTGCAGCCTCCGACTGAGGCTGTCCGCATCAGCCCGCACACGTCGGTGTGGACCAACTCGAGAGGTTCATTCGCCAAGTTTCCGTGCTTGTTCCCCTTGTGCCCTTTCCTCTTAGCCTTGCCCATGAGGCAGGCCTCACATACGTTCTTCACCTTCCCTGCACCCTCTCCCTTCCCCAAGGCCAGGCCTCGTACCAGCTCGTGCTTGCCCATTGTCTCCAACGTGGAGTGGGCGGCGTGGGCCAAGCGCTTGTGCCAAAGGTCTTGGCCACAGTTCGCTTCCGATGCCGTGGCAGTCCCAGCGACTGCTTTGCGTTGGGTGGGTGCTGCAGCTTCCACTAATTTTGTTATATCTGCTGCTGTTGACGGGCGGCTGCTTTCTGCCTCTACCACCTGACTGCCCCCGGCAGTAATGGCTGCCCCAACTTTGGCAGCATCCTCCACCTTGGTTTGGAGGATGTAGAGGTCGTCCACGTGTGGAAAATCCACCACCACACTCTTTGCAGCGTACTGTATTTTCACTGCCAACGTGGGAAGGACAACGACCCTGTTCTTGTCAAAGACGACCGTCATGTCTCGGTCAGTAATCTTGCCGACAGAGAGTAGGTTGGCAGCAAAGTTGGGCAGATAGACTGCCTCGGTGAGCTTGAGCTCCTTCTCTTGGCCATTCACCTGGATTGTGACCAGCTTGTCACCCACCCCTTCAGTTGGTTCCACCCTCCCGTTAGCACAACGGAAGTTGAGGTGGCAGGGGCCCATTAAAGTGAACCCCCGTTTGTCGTTGGTGGAATGGTGATTTGTGCCAGAGTCAAGTGCAAAGGCCCATGGCTTAAGGAGTGCATTGCCAGCGCCAGTCGTGCCTTGTACCATCAGTGCGGTGGGGTGCTTCCCACCTTTGCCTCCCTTGTCACCATTCTCTCCCTCTCCCTTGACCCCTTCCTTCTTTGGAGCATGGAATTCGCGTGCCCAGTGCCCTGCCTTGCCACAATTGTGGCAGTTGCCAGGCCGTCGCTTGCCCTTCCCCTTGCCGCCTGCCCCCTTCTGCTGCCCTGAGTTGCTAGTGCCGATGCTGCTTGCTGAGCCCTTAGCATAGGCTGCGATGTTGGCCTCGCTATGGTTACGCCGCATAGCCTCATTGCGGATGTACTTTGAGATATTGGAGTACTTCACGTGGTCCTCTGGCCAGCCACCAATCACAGTAATCATGGGGCCCCAGCTTGGTGGAAGAGCCATGAGGAGAATCATCCCCTGCATGTCGGCTTCAAGGCTCCAGCCCATGTTGCTGGCTTACTGAAGGAGAGTCTCAAACTGTTGCAAGAATTCTAGGACGTCCTCGCCTTCAGTCAGCTGCATCCTCAGCAACTTTTGGAGGATGAACAAACGGTTGGCGAGGGAGTCACTCTGGTAGACCTTGCATAGTTTCTTGTATGCCTCAGCTGCGTTTGTGAGGCCAGAGATATGAGAGAGCAGATGCTGCTGCAATGCTGGGACCAGAATGGCCATGCATTTCTTGTTGGCCCGCTTCTACACTGCGAGCTCCTCTGGTTGGGATGAAAGTGGTTGGGCAGCCTACCCTGTGAAGTAGGGGAGGAGATCACGGTCATCGGCATTGATATCAAACTGCCACTTCCAGAGCGAGAAGCCTGTCCCATCAAATTTAGGAATTGGCGCATGAATGCCACTCCCTGCCTCTACTGTGGACGTCACAGCTCTAGTGGTGGCCACAGGTGTGCTGGTCCACGAGCCTTCCTCGATGGCGCTCTTGCCTTTCTCCTCGACGGTAGGTGGAGCCATGGTACCTGCGGTTGAGGCCACTCTGCTACACCTGCTGTTGATGCCGATATCAGGCTGATGGAGCCGATGTCAGGCCGATGAGAGGTCTTGGACGGAGGGCCGAAGAGGAGCACCTGTAGGTGAGATAGAGCGTCTGCGCTCCTCACGTTTGCGGAGCTATTGAGCAACCTGTATGCCTTTTGCAACTAAGTCTCACACTAGGCATGGGCCAATAACCCTTTTTGTTACTCCTGAGTCACGTGGCCTGAGACTCCGGTCTAGAAAACAGCGCCGACACAATGGCAACTGCCGACCGTCCAAGGGAATTTCACCAAAGGATCACGATCACCCCCAAGGAATTAACTATGTCTCTGGTGAGACCTAGCTACCCAGGTGCTTTTGCTCAAGGTCTTAGGGGCTCCCGCCCTCTAAGCCTTCTTCTTCCTTGGTGAGACAGCCCAACAAATTAAGTCAGAACTCTCACACGAGCAAGATTACAACCACCTTAGCAGTTCATATCAAGCGACATCAAGTGAAGGAGTAGTTGAGACAATGGGAAGTACAAGGCATAAAAAGCTGAGGAGTGCCTTTGGCAGCCGAAGCGCGCACGCCTTGGCTAACCCGAAGCGCGCGCGCCTCGGCCGATGTCACCCCTTGAATAAAGGAGGTCATCCCCTCAATCAGGGAAGACATCCCCTGATCCAAGGCACATGTTGCATCTTCCAATCCGACCGTTGGATCAGCCCGAAACTTGGAGAGCTGACAGTTTGACACTTGCTCTTTCCATCGGTTTGGTCAGATTGACAATCTGAATAGCCATCATCAGAAAAACCCAGGGGACTTATCCTTGAACAAGGACCGTGCATGCCTGGTCTGTTGGACAGGACCCAGGGGACTTGCTCCACATGAGCAGTGCATGCCTGGTCCGTCCACTACTTGCCAATTCTGGAGACTAGTGGCAAAGGGGCATTCATATAACAACACAGCAGGGGTCCAAGGTGTCACCGCGGGGTCGCTTGTGTGCCTTTGTAGGAATCTCCCCACTGTCGAAGGCCTGGCATTTTTTTGGACCCGGCTGTCGTTGCATCGTTGAGTCCCACAACGCGCTCTTCTTTGTGTCTCTCACCTTGTGTGATCTGACCTTGATCACGTCGCTATGCGTCACGCACGTTCTTATGTGTAAGGCTTCTTGACAGATGGGGAGTCTGAGCTTGCAAGCACCTCTCACCCGGCTGATGTGTCTGTTTGAGCCCCCTGCACTTCTTGGTCTCCGGCTCTTGATGACCTAGTGATCATCGCTATCGGCCCAGAGACCGAGACAAAATAGGTTTCTACCGATGTTCCCTTGCATCCCACACGTACCCATGATCTTGTACCTATGTCCGCCAGTACCCCTGCCTCACCTCCTGTTCCTAGTGTCACACCCAGTCCCGTGTCTCCCACACATGCATCTCCTTGCACTGCATCACCTGCTCCTTTGCCTTAGGCCTCACCAGCTGTAGTCATTCCTGTCCCTGAGCCTGAGGTGAGCCCCTCAAGCCCAGGTTACCCATGTGAGCCCGGCGGTCGTCTTTGAGCATCGGTCTCCGAAGTCCAACGAGTGTCAGGTCCCGCACCCAGGCGCTCCACTCGCAACATCGCGAGTGGTGATCCCGGCACAAAGACCCTAGGCCTGAGTGTCCACACTAAGCACACAAAGGTACATCCAACGTGCCCCGTAGGGCACAATCTTGTCACTCACGAGTTTCATGTCGCTTGTGATGTAGGAGCTGACCTTGTGGTCGTCAGACCTAGCACTGAGGCATGTGTACTTGCCACTTAGAGCTCTCCCTCTATGGTGCCTGATCTGGGCACACTGAGGGAAGCTCTCCTATCAGAGGATGTGACGCCTGGCGTGCTGCCTGTGAGGATGAGCTTCGGGCCACCCAAGAGCACGGAGTTTACAAGCTAGTCGGTCTTCCACCTGGGAGGAAGGCTATTCAGGTCAAGTGGGTCTTTCTCAAGAAAGTGAACGCCACAAGGCTCGCTTGGTCATCAAGGGGTACTCTCAAATGAAGGACATCGATTATACTGACATCTGCCCTTGTCGGCCGCATGATCTCAGCTCGCGCTCTGTTCGGTGTAGTGGCTCAGTATGAATGGGAACTGCACCAGATGACTTGAACAATGTGTTCCTCCATGGCTTTTGGGATGAGGAGATTTACGTGGTTCAGCCACTTGGATTTGAGGATGGTGACAAGGTCTGTTGCTTCCGCAAGTCCTTGTACGGCCTCAAACAGTCTCCTCGGTGTTGGAACCACGAGATCACTGGTACCCTGACCCGTGTGGGATATGTATAGAGCGAGGCAGATCCCACTCTGTTTATCAAATGGATGCTTGAGCGGTTCACTGCTGTTGGAAATGAGTTTCACAAAAGGGCAAAACCACAGAGAGGCAGGAGAGAGGTGCCCACACCTCTCTCCTGCCCCTCCGTGACCTACCCTACCCTACCGACTACGTGTGCCCCGGGGTCAGGAGAGAGGACTCAGCCGTGCCTCCCCTGCCCACAGATGTACCTGTATTTCGATAGTGTATTGGTGATGAGTGACATATATTCAGTAGAACATTGCACAGTTACGTGGAATGGTTTGGAGTTGCGGAAGCTTGGGTGGCACCCAAGCAGGAGGCCGACGTGGCACACTCGGCAGAAGTTGAACCACAAGAGTAACCGGACTGTCCGTCCGCATAAAGTAGAGTAAAAGCAGGGTCCGGACATCAGGGGGGGGGACATAACCGATCGATACCTATCGAGCGGTTAATGATACGGAAACCATCCGATGGACGATCTACGGCTGACGACTATTGCATATGTTTTCTCAGAAGTTCTGAAGGTAATATTCGAGAGTGAAGATCAGCAGTGACCATCTACCGAGAGCGAAGACATCCAAACGATACCTAAACGACAGCCAAGCGAAGCCGGCAGTTTGAAGACGGCAACTGAGGATGGCACTACTGTTCAGCGGAGCGAGACGAGCAGCAGCGAAGGCGAGCGGGGTATTTAGCCTGGCTCATTCCCTTTTTCAGATTATTCTTTTGTACCTAGATTGTAGTAGTCTTGTACCCAGCACTTGGAGTTAATAAAAGAAGATTCCTTCCTCTCTCTCATTGCAGTGTGTAGATCTGGCTGAGTGAGCCTGTGTTGATCTTCACTGTTTCTGCAATTGGTTCTGTGCTGTCTCGCATTTGTTTTGTGACATTCAACGATCTTATCTTCCAACAAGTGGTATCAGAGCAGGTGTGTCGCAAAACACTTTGCAGACTGGTTGCGCTGTCCCCTACCATCTGACGACAACGACAGAAGCCATGGCGAGCTTCAGTGGAGGTGTCATGGGTGATCACTTCAAGATACAGCCGTTTGACGGAGCAGATTACAACGAATTTGCATTCAACATGAAGATGGTGTTTCTAGCCAAGGGATTATGGGGAGTTGTTTCAGATCCTCCTGAAGAGACTCTTGACGCAAATGCCAGTGCTGAAGAGAAACTACAATGGAAGAGGCGTTGCGATCAGGCCTTTGCCATTCTGGCCATGCAACTCTCAGACAGGCTGAAATTCCTTATCAAAGACAACAACGACACTTTGAATCCAAGGACCGCATGGATTTCCTTACGACAACGGTATCACAAAGTCAGCGACTCTGAACTTCACAATCTATTCATTCAGTTCTGTGAACTGAAGATGAGTGACACCGCCAGACTGGAGGACCATGTGACGCATCTGAAGCAACTCGTTGAACGCATCAAGTCCATGGGACAAGCGCTATCTGAAAAGGTGGTCGTACTACGTTTGTTTGCCAGCCTACCTACCAGATTTGACACGACAGTTGAACAACTCTTGGCATTTCAAGAACAAGGGGCAACGTTTGATTCAAGACTGCAAACTCTTTAAGCAGCCAGACTCCTGCCAGCTCCAGGAGGACAAGCAGGAGCTAACGCAAATCAAGGAGCTCCAGCAGCACCAGCACAAGCACCAGCACCAGTCGGAGCATATGAACTAACCCTTGAACGTGCCTGTGAGACCCTACTGCGCGCAGAAGAAAAATATCTCAAAACTCCAGATGGCATTGAAGCAGCTCTGGCAGCCAGGATGGGACATCAAAATCATCATAACCAGCGGCCCAGGTTTCAAAGCCATGGACAAGGAGGAATTGCCAATTCTCATCTCTCTTCACAATCTCCTCAGCGGCTCCACTCTCAAGGGGGCATCATCCCACCTGGTGCACCAGGCAGCAAAGGTTTTGAACATGTAAAATGCTGGAACTGTCAGCAGTTCGGACATTTGAACAGATACTGTGACAAACCGCGACGATCTCGCTTTCCAGCTCAGCAGCATGCTTTTCTCACAACTGAACCGTCGCCAGTACAAGCAGACTCCAGTCTCCTTGGCAATTTGCAACAGATGATGACACAGATGTTTCAAGGATGGTCACAACTCATGCATCAGATGGAGGCCATTGGACACCAAACCAGTGGGGCAAGCAACACGGCAATCAACTTCATTCCCTCTGTCGACGACACACCAACAGCTCCATCCCTGTCAACTTCAACCCAGCAACCGCCATCCAACACTACTGATTTCATTATGGAAGAGCTGGCATTGTGCTCCATTGACAGTGCCTTTCTACTTGCCGCCGGTATTCTTGCCTGGATCCTTGATTCTGGCAGCACCCGCCACATGACCTGCAATCGCACCTGGTTTGTCGATTTCAAGGAATTCAAAAAACCAAAGCCAGTGCGACTTGGTGATGGCCGCATTATCCCCGCCATCGGTGCTGGGACAGTACGGGTCTCCATCTCTTTTGAAGGCAGAGTGGCCTCCCGTGTCTTTTCTGACGTTCTATTTGTGCCAGAACTTGCAGCAAACCTCCTGTCTGTCACCAGACTCAACGACAAAGGCTGTCGAGTCATTTTTGAAGCAGATAAAAGCTGCCGGATCTATGCCAAGGGTGGCAAAATTGTGGCTGAAGCCAAGAGGGAAGGCAACCTTACAATTTTACCAACATTGGACACAGAAGCTGATGAAGGGACTACAGAAATTGCCCTGGCAGCAGTGGGCTCCACACCTGCTCCACCTGTTCAAACCGATGCTCTCTCCATTCTCTGGCATCAACGTTTTGGGCATGTTGGTTTCGGCACTCTTCAGTCCATGTCCAGTGCAGGGCTGGTGGATTCCTTACCCATAAATCTTACCAAACCAACCAACTTCTGCTGTGAAGGCTTCCTTGCTGGGAAGCAAGCTCAGGAGCCCTTCCCTGCGCATTCCGACGTCAGTGCATCTGACAAACTTCATCTTGTGCACATGGACCTATGCTGTATCAAGGATGCATCTATCTCAGGGAAGCACTACTTCCTTGTTCTGCTGGATGATTTCACTCATCATGTGTGGCTACGCTTCCTCCGCCACAAATCTGAGGCAGCTGATCACATCATCACCTGGATCAAACTGGTGGAGAATGAAACTGACAAACGGGTGAAGGCTGTGCGCTCTGACAATGGTGGGGAGTTTGTGAACAAAGTTCTTGCAGAGTTTTATGCCAATCACGGCATTCATCACCAGCGCACGGTGCCTCATACGCCTCAGCAAAATGGTAGAGCTGAGCGCATGAATCGTACACTCTTGGAGAAAGCGCGCTCCATGCTCCATGCTGCGGGTCTACCCTCTGGATTTTGGGCTGAAGCTGTCAATGCCGCAGGCTATCTTCTCAACAGGCTCCCTTGCAAACGTCTCAAAGGCAACAGCACTCCATATGAAGCCTGGACAGGTCGTAAGCCCAAGGTTGGGCATCTCAAAGTCTTTGGTAGTACGGCCTATGCCTGGGTCACGCCATCAGCCCGCGACAAACTGGGTTCTCACACCAAGAAAGGCATCCTCGTTGGCTATGATGACAACAGCCAGTCATATCGTCTCTGGGACCCAACAGCTCGGCAGATTGTCCGCAGCCGCAGTGCAACTTTCGATGAAACATTGCGGGATCGCACCGCATCTGCCTCCGCGCCACCTCCTCTTCATCTCATTCCCCTTGACTCTCAACCTGCCCTTCCTCCTCAGCATCCAGTTGAGCATGGCCAGGACGAACATGCTGGTGTCCTCCCTCCTATCATCCCTGCAGCTGACAACGGCCCCGTGGATGCGCCTGCACCGCCTTCACCTCCGCCCCCACCACCTCCACCTCCGGCTCCACGGCGTCAAAACTGGCCCTCTGGCTGGCGTCCTGATGATCCACCACGCCGCTCAGCTCGCGTCGCCAAGCTCCGCGCCCTCGCTGCCCTGTTCTCTCCTCGCTCCTCCGTGGCTTCGGTGACTGTTCCTTCTGGTCCTTCTTCGCCCACTTCTTCTTCTCTGTCTCCCCTCGATCCTTCTCCAGATCTGGCCCTTGTCGTTCAGGTGGTTGACCCGGTCAGCTACAAGGACGCCATGGGTCGTCCTGACTCTGCAGAATGGCATGCCGCAGCCGTCAGTGAGTTTGAGCAGCTGCAAAAACAACGCACCTGGGAACTGGTCGACCTTCCTCCTGGTGCTCCCATCGTCTCCTGCAAATGGGTGTTCAAGCGCAAGCTTGACGAGCATGGTGCTCCTGACAGATACAAGGCGCGCCTGGTGGCCCGCGGCTACAGCCAGGTTCAGGGAGTCAATTACAGTGATACATTTGCCCCGGTTGCCAAATACAGCTCCATCCGTGTCATCCTGGCCCTGGCAGCCGAGCAGCAGTGGTACCTCCATCAAATGGACGTTAAGTCCGCTTTTCTCAATGGCGATCTGGAAGAGGTGGTGTACATGTCTCAGCCTGAGGGTTTTGAGCAGCCGGGGGGGGAACGCAAGGTTTGTCGTCTGCTCAAAGCCCTCTACGGCCTGAAGCAGGCTCCTCGGCAGTGGAACAAGCGTATCCACGATTTCTTTCTGAGCCAAGGCCTCAAACGCCTTCACAGCGATCACTCCGTTTACTACAAGGACGGCATCGACAACCTTGGTGTCATCCTGTACGTGGACGACCTCATCCTGTTTGGGCGCTCTTTGGTTATCATCACCTCCTTCAAGCAGGCCCTATCAGCAACCTTTGAAATGAGCGACATGGGCCCTCTCCGTTTCTACCTTGGGATCCAGATTCACCACTGTCGCGATCCGTCTGAGGTCACACTGTCGCAAAGCACCTACATCTCTCGTATGGCTGACAAGTTTGGCCTGAGTCAGCCTCATCATACAGGGACTCCACTTCCCGTGGATCATGGCTTGACCAAGCCTGTGACAGTTGACCTCCTCGCTGATCCCAAGGACACCAAGCTGTTTCCCAGCCTGGTTGGTTCCCTGATGTACGCGAGCGTTGGGACACGGCCAGACCTTTCCTATGCAGTCGGGCTGCTGAGTCAGGGATGCAAGAACCCCACAGTCAACCATGTGACTGCTGCCAAGAGGTGCATCAAATATCTGAAGTGCAACGCAGAGCAAAAGATTCGGTACACTCCACAGGGTGCCATTCGTCTGGTTGGATTCTGTGATGCAGATTTATCGGGCGACAAGAGTACCAGCAAGTCCACTTCTGGATATGTTTTTATGCTCAGCGGTGGACCCGTGAGCTGGCGTTCCAAAAAACAATCTGTGGTGGCCTTGTCATCTACCGAGGCGGAGTATATCGCTGCAAGTGAGGCCACCAGGGAAGCTGTCTGGTTGCGCATGTTGCTGGAGGAATTGGGGTTCAGCCAGATGGAACCAACAGTGATCTTCTGCGACAATGAGGGAACGATCGCGCTCAGCGAGGACCCCGTACTCCATGATCGCACAAAGCATGTCAAAAGACAATATCACTATGTGCGAGATGCTGTGGCAGAAGGAGATGTGCACCTTGAGTATGTCGGCACAAAGCAACAGGCTGCTGATATGTTCACAAAAGCACTGGATGGTCGCCAGCATGAAGCACTATGCAGCACCATCGGACTGATCATGGACTGAGAATGAGTATGGACCATGTAACCCTGGCCACCCAATGCGAGGATTGGACCAGGGAGGATGATTGATCTTTGCAGGGGGGTTTCTTCTTTGGTCTCCAAAACATACATAAAAATGTGAGGGAGCGTGAACGAATATTTCCTGTAACCCGGCTCACTCAACTATAAGGATGAGACCGTGGATGAGAGGCTGAGGGACAAGGGAGCGTGGAACGAATAAACCACAGAAGAAACGGGGGGGGGGCAGTATTCTTTTCTACAGGTTGAAACTCACAGGGGGGATTGTTGGAAATGAGTTTCACAAAAGGGCAAAACCACAGAGAGGCAGGAGAGAGGTGCCCACACCTCTCTCCTGCCCCTCCGTGACCTACCCTACCCTACCGACTACGTGTGCCCCGGGGTCAGGAGAGAGGACTCAGCCGTGCCTCCCCTGCCCACTGATGTACCTGTATTTTGATAGTGTATTGGTGATGAGTGACATATATTCAGTAGAACATTGCACAGTTACGTGGAATGGTTTGGAGTTGCGGAAGCTTGGGTGGCACCCAAGCAGGAGGCCGACGTGGCACACTCGGCAGAAGTTGAACCACAAGAGTAACCGGACTGTCCGTCCGCATAAAGTAGAGTAAAAGCAGGGTCCGGACATCAGGGGGGGGACATAACCGATCGATACCTATCGAGCGGTTAATGATACGGAAACCATCCGATGGACGATCTACGGCTGACGACTATTGCATATGTTTTCTCAGAAGTTCCGAAGGTAATATTCGAGAGTGAAGATCACGCTCGAGCAGTGACTATCTACCGAGAGCGAAGACATCCAAACGATACCTAAACGACAGCCAAGCGAAGCCGGCAGTTTGAAGACGGCAACTGAGGACGGCACTACTGTTCAGCGGAGCGAGACGAGCAGCAGCGATGGCGAGCGGGGTATTTAGCCTGGCTCATTCCCTTTTTCAGATTATTCTTTTGTACCTAGATTGTATTAGTCTTGTACCCAGCACTTGGAGTTAATAAAAGAAGATTCCTTCCTCTCTCTCATTGCAGTGTGTAGATCTGGCTGAGTGAGCCTGTGTTGATCTTCACTGTTTCTGCAATTGGTTCTGCGCTGTCTCGCATTTGTTTTGTGACATTCAACGATCTTATCTTCCAACAACTGCCATCTTGGTCTATGTGGATGACCTTCTGATTACGTCTCATTACATGGAGGCAATGAAGGAGGTCAAGGCGGTCCTCCAGACTGCCTATAGGATGAAGGATCTGTTGACATGGTGTGCCCCTTGCCATGAGTGCCATTGATCGTACACCCTGGTTCAACCACTGAGGAGTGGTAAAACACCTAATCTGAGTTTAGATTTGGATTCCTTGGATTTTTCTATGCAAGATCGAGCTTTGAACCGCTCGATTTGAGCGAGTATTCAGAAAGTTAGCCTAGCCCGAAAACCGGGTGTTAGGCGGGTGGAATCTGGTATCCGCCATGGGTGGCGGGATAATCCACCGCCGGTGATCCAGGTTCGTCTCCAATAGGCTCCAAAGGCACATGCGCCATGAAGGAATGGATGTAGATGGTCTCCTGGACCAGAGAGAGCCCCTCCCCACGTTGGAATGACAGGGAGGGCGCTTCGACAGGCCACCGTCGAAGCGCCTCCCGTCACTCCCGTTCATGGGCATAGTGGGCGGCTCGGCTCCACCAAGAGTTACTTCGACGGCCGTAGCAGGGGCTCTACTGCTCCGATTTGGACGTGCTTGGATGCGTTGGAAAGCTGAGATTACAGGCTATGAGAATATGATGTAATCTCACTGTTATAAGCAACAAAACATGTTTCAATTCATATCTACTAAATGCGACGTGTTCTGCCCACTCACATCCGCGATCCTTGTGCTCAACACTCTTCACCATTGGTGTCCATTGGCTGCCCCAAACTTTGGTAGCGTGCATCACTAAGAGCTAGGCATCCTTGAGAGTGCCTCCACACCCACTAGAGCCAACAAAAGGGTTATGGGCCCACGTGCCTAGAAGGACCCTAGCTTCTCAACTTCCACTCTACAGCCGAATGCCACGACAATGACCGAGCAAGAGAGCAGCATAGACGTCCTCCCGCCTGACGGGATGGACTTCCCCTTGTGGAGGTGGACCATGGAGGTCTTTCTTGATGAAAATGGACTGCTTGAGCTGGTCAGAGGTGAAGAGAGAGCTCCTGCGGCGTCCGCGATGGCCGAGGAGGTGGAGGCGTTCGAGAAGCGCAACAACGAGGCGCTTACTCTGATCGCAACGGCGTTGTGCCCGGCACAACGCGCGCATGTCCAAGGATGCACAAAGGCCGCGGAGGCTTGGGCATGGTTCTGCAACGCACATGACCCGTTGTGTCTTCAGCAACGTCTCCTCCTCATCAAACGGCTTTTCACCCTCCAAGCTGATGAGGAGACTAGCCTGTTGGAGCCCGCGCAAGAAGTCAAGTCGATGGTGTCCAGCTGTCATCAGGCGGGATGGGCCATCGACTCCCAATTGCAAGTAGCTGCGCTCCTCTTGGCCATTCCTAATAGTCGTGCCTCTACGATCACCAGCGATGTTGATCTACGGGACAAAATGCTGACGTTCGAAGAGGAGGCACAAGTGGTGTGCGATCGGTGGACCAAAGCCACCGTGGCGGAGCAAGGGATGGCGTCCGTAGCATCAGCCCTGATCGTCCGCTCTCAAGGAGGAGAGGGAGATGAAGGGGAGGAAGGGACGTATCCACGCCGTGCCAAGAAGGGAGAGTGCCATTAGTGTGGCCAAGAGGGCCATTGGAGAAGGGACTGCACAAGGGGAGCTGCAGATCTGGCCACGGAGGTAGTAGAAGGGCAGCAGACCAACATAGTAGTCGCCCACTCCATGAAGGGGGCTATGATGGCACGACCTGAGGCGGGCAAGCAGCTGGCGTGTTTGGAGCAAGGAAGCTCCAATAGGCCTCAAATGGGAGCCTGCTACAAGTGTGGCCAGCGGGACCATTGGAAGGCAATGTACACAGCGGAAGCCGTGGACTCCGACAAGCGTGTCGGGAGAGGACAGCAGGCCGAAGAAATTGTCGACATGCCATGTAGCAGTTATCAGCTCCATGCTGCAGGAGCTGATGTGGTTGGGGACCATGAGGCATGCCATGGGAATGCAACTCCCACAACCTCCAAGGGGGAGCAGAAGGCGAAGCAACAAATAGGGGCTGCCGCCATACATCACAATGGAGGTGATGTTCTCCGAGGAGGCAAAAAGTAGGTGGATGAGTTGGTCAGGAAGAAGGGTGCTGCGACGAGGAGGCTTGAAGCGCCTGACCTGGCGACAGAGGTGTTGTCCGTGAGTCACCTCGTTGAGGAGGGACTCAAAGTGACCTTCACGAGGAAGGGCTGTCTCCTAAAAGAGGAGGGCAGTGGACGTGTCGTGGCACGTGGTGCACACAATGGAGGTGATGTTCTCCTAGCTGTAATGCTAGGATCGGACGGCAGGTGCTATTTTTTCGGCCCTGTTTTCTAGTCCGTTTGCCTCAGGCCGGTTGACAAAGGGTTATGGGCCCACACTGACCAGTTGTAAGGCACGCTTCACTCAACTCTGGTACGCTCTCTCCAGGTGCACACGTCGGCTCCATCAACTCCATCAGCACCATCAGCTTCATCATCTCCAACGGCTTGGTCTACACTCAGCACACAGGGACCAAGGACAAGCTCTGCCCTTGGAGGCACGACCCTTGTGTCCCAACCAGGACAAGCTCTGCCCTTGGCGGCAAGACCATGGGTGTGTTGGTGTAGATGTATTCTCTGTCTGGAGGTGAACACCGGCTGGAGGGGTAAGCAACGGATCTGCATCTTAAAACCGGTAGCAGACATCAGCTAACATCAGCCTACATCGGCCTCAACGCAGTAGAGATGTGGGAAGCACACAACAAAAATGGTTGACCCATCGGGAGGAGTGGGGGCTGCCATAGGGCAGTCCTCAAGCTCAATAGTGGCTATCACAGGGCAGACTACTGGAGCAAATGTGAGTGCTACATCACTGACGCAAGGTCTTGGACCCTTGGGAAGAGTCCCCATTTTTGAGGGGACTGACTTTCTCCTTTGAAGATGGCAGTTCGAGCTGGTAATGAAAGTGCGCGGCCTCATCAAGCTTTTGAAGGCAGAGGAGCAGGTTCCCGCGGTGGGCTCACCGGAGCACGAGGCATGGATGGAACGGAATGATATTGTCATGTCATTCCTGAGCAATGCGATTGCTAAAACGTATGTTCCCATCATTGCCGGGTACACGCTGGCTTCTGAAGCTCACGATAAGCTCAAGCGCGTTCACCAGTCCACCTCCCTCGCAAACAGATTGTTCATTGTACAACACCTGATCAGCATGCGGGTGAATGAGGGTGAATCAATCCCCGATTTCCTACAGGAGTTTGAAGGACTCCTTGGCGAGGCTTGCCAGATGAACTGGGACCTTGACAAAAACATGCAAGCCATGATCATCCTCATGGCGCTACCGGAGAGCTGGAGCCAAATGATCACCGTCATGGGCGGTTGGAAGGAGGATGACCTGACGTACACGGCAGTGTCCGAGTATGTGCAAAACGAGACCATGCGCCGCAGCGGAAGTGAGGCTAACTTCTCAGCCTATGCCGTTTGCTACGGTGGCCTCGGGAGCAAAGGGTCACCCTCTGGTCAGAAAGGCGCAAGCGGAAGCGGTGGCGGCGGAGGCAACAATGGTGGCAAGGCTCCCAAGCGAAAGGGCAACTGCCGCAACTGCGGCAAACCTGGGCACTGGGCAAGAGAGTGCAGGTCGCCAAAGAAGGAAGCCGGCGGAAGCAGTGGGAACAAAGGCAGCAAAAAGGGTGGCAAAGAAGCCACCAACATGATGGCACAGAGCATGCCTCCGGCAAAAGGAGTGGCGCTGCTCAGGCCAGGAGCTTTCGGGCTTGACTCCGGCACCGATCATCACTCCAGCAACGACCAGGCTGGATTTGTCTCCATCGGCCCTAGCGATCGGTGGTTCAGATGTGCAAACGGTAGCGTCGTGAACAAAAGGACGTGGGAGACAAGCTGGTGAGCATCAGCCTTAATGGTGCAGAGAAGGATCTACGGCTACGTGACGTGGTCTACATGTCCTCCTTTGTGGCAAACCTTCTGTCTGTGTCAAAGATAACGGACAACGACATGACGGTGGTGTTCACGCAGACGAAGGCGGTCGTTGCCAGGAACGAGGACATCAAGGTCATCTACGCGAACAAAGATCTTGTGGCACAGGTTCCACGGGTTGACGGACTCTACGTATTGCAGACAACGGCAGCAAAGAGCTTGGAAGACGAGGGTCATGCGGGTTCAGCAGAGGCAGTGGTCTCGGCACCAACGGAGGAGAGCACACCAACGAGAACTGAAAACGCATCCTCTGCCACAAAGGAAAAAGACGCTGATCTGTGGCATAGATGCTTTGGGCACATTGCAAACAGCACGCTCCAAGTTATCCAGCAACAACAGCTGGTCCGTGGCTTGGATGGTTGCAAGAAGGATGCGATTGGGTGTGGCAGCCTGTGTGAACCTTGCCTCCAAGGCAAGACCAAGCGAACGCGCTTTGAGCGCAATGGTTGCCACGCAGAATCAGCCCTTGACCTAATTCACACCGACGTGTGCGGACCCTTTTGTACGGTGCCAAACAGTGGGAGCAAGTATTTTCTTACCTTCATAGATGACCACAGCCACAAGGTGTGGATCTTCTTCCTCAAAACAAAGGGAGAGGTCAAAGAAAAGTTGTAGGAGTTTGTTGCCATGGTGGAGCGGCAGACCGGAAAGAAAGTCAAAGCGATGCGGAGCGACAACGGCGGAGAGTACGAGGCATGCAAGGGCTGGTTGCGACAACATGGGATCAACCACCAGCTGACAACGCCTTACACGCCAGAGAGCAATGGTGTTGCCGAACGGATGAATCAGACCATCATCGGCATGGTGCGTAGCATGCTCTTTGATGCAAAGCTTGCACCGCGGTTTTGGGCGGAAGCGGCAAGAACGACATGCTATCTTGTCAACCTGACTCCTGTGGCTGCTCTGGGCAGGCGCAAAAAGAAGAAGGGAAAGAAACAGATGACGCCACAAGAAGTAAGGTCAGGGAAGAAGCCGGACGCATCACACCTGAAAGTATTCGGCTGCAGCGCATGGGAAAAGGTCCAGGCGGGTGAGGGTGCCGGCAAGCAGGATGCAAGAGCGCGAAAGTGCGTTATGGTGGGCTATGAGACGGCCCACAAGACATACCGCTTGTGGGACCTGGCAGAAAGAAGACTCATCACCAGCCGGGATGTAACCTTTGATGAAAGGAAAACAGGCAAGGAAGAGATGCTTGATCCCATGCAAGCCCCAAAACAGGGAGAGTGGTTGGTACTGCTGGAGTCAGGAGATCAAGCTCCCAAAAACTGGCAAGTGGTGCCAGTACAGCAGGCCGTGAAGAACAGTGGTGTGGCAGGGAGAGCGGCTGTGCAGGCTGACGTAGCGGCGAGCTCTGACACAGAGTCGGAGACATCCGAGGCCTCTGAGACCAGCTCGGAGGCCAGTGGCTCTTCAAAAGAGGAAAAATAAACTCCAGGGCAGCCAACAGCACAGGAGCAACATCATTGCAAACATCCACCAGCAATGCAAAGTCGGAGCACACGACAAAGAAAACAAACTCCAAAGTACGATGCTGAGACCGGAAGCTGGGCTGGACTGAGCTGGTCCTGTTTGGCTCAGGGTGAGCCATTCACTGTGGCTGAGGTGTTGGCAAGGCCCGATGCGGCCAAGTGGAAGGAGGCGGTGGACAGCGAGCTTGCGTCCATCAAAGAAAATGGCACATGGGTGCTGGTGGACAACCCCCTAACGCTTACGTGGTGGGTTCAAAGTGGGTGCTGAGGTTGAAGCGGAAGCAAGATGACAGCATCAACAAGTACAAGGCAAGAGTCGTGGCGAAAGGATTCTCACAGCGCGCAGGGTCTGAGTACGATGAGACCTTCGCACCGGTTGTCATGTTTGCCTCAATCAGGTCCCTGCTTGCAGTTGCTGCTGCCAAAGACCTTGAGATCCACCAGATGGATGTGAAGACAGCCTTCCTTTATGGGAAGCTTGACAAGGAGGTACTAATGGAGGTACCGGAAGGTGTCAAAGCACCCGAGGGTAAGGTGTGCAAGCTGGAGAAGGCATTGTACGGGATGAAACAGGCCCCACGGATCAGGTACAAGGAGGTGGAAAGCTTCATGGCTGACATCGCCTTGGCACATTGTAAGAATGACCCCAGCGTCTATGTGTGGGAGGACGAACGTGGCTTGCTACTCGTGGTGTTGTTCTTGGATGATCTTGTCATGTGTTCTTCCTTGCAGGAGGCCTTCACAGACGTCAAGACAATTCTGGCCAGCAGATTTAAGATGAAGGACATGGGACCTGTCGAGTACTACCTCGGGATTGCTGTTCACTGCAACCGCAAAGCAGGCACCATCGAGCTCAACCAGACAAAGTACATCATGGACGTCTTGAAGCGCTACAACATGGAGGACTGCAAGCCCGTCAGCACCCCCATGCCCTCCGACTGCAAGCTCTCCTCCTCCATATCACCAAGCGACAAGGTAGACCGGCGGGAGATGCAAAACATTCCATGCTAGTCCGCCGTTGGGAGCCAAATGTATGCGATGGTGGGAACGCGACCTGACATTGCTTATGCAGTGGGTCAGATGAGCAGGCTTGTGGCCAACCCTGGGCCAGAACATTGGCAAGTGGTGAAGAGGATTTTTTGCTACCTCAAAAAGACTCGGCACGTTGGACTTCGGTTTGGAGGTCTAGAAGGATCACACTTGCTGCGACTGACATGCTACATTGACGCGGACTGGGGAGGACGGATTGATGACAGGAAGTCAATGTCAGGGTTTGTCTGTCTTCTCAACGGTGGTGTGGTCTCATGGGCAAGCAGGAAGCAGGACTGCGTCTCACTTTCTAATGCTGAGGCGAAGTACATTGCACTCTCCGAAGTGTGCAAGGAAACACAGTGGCTTCGCAGTTTGCTTGATGAGATCAAAGCACCACAAGAGGAAGCAACCATCATCCGCATCGACAACCAAAGTGCCATCGCTATGGCAGAGGACGACATGATCTCCCAACGTACAAAGCACATTGATTTTCGGTACCACTACTCACGTGACCTTGTCACCAAGGGTGTCGTGGAACTGGAGCACGTCGTAACCAAGAAAACGCTTGCGGACTTCTTGACAAAGCCGCTAGACAGCGACTTGCATGTTGTAGGTGCTCGAGGAGTCGGCATGGTGGATGCAAGAGATGAGAACTAAAGATGAAGAAAACTGACATGCATGAACACAACCTAGAGCTATAGGTTCATGCCAACGAAAAACTACCACAGTAGGTGGCCTAAGGTGCAAGGGAGAGATTGTTGTTCTTCTATGCCCCATGGCCAGTGCTATTACTTGACGGACAGGTTGGGCATGCACTGCTCCCTTGGAGTAGGTCCCCCAAACCTTGTTTGTGGTGCAAGTCCAAGCGAGACACCAGAAGTGTAGCACAACGGATAGCATGTTGGACTTAGGGACAACAGGTCCTACGATTGAGCCTTGATGTGCGCAGGAGGTTTTTTGACCTTCCTGCTCAGGGGGAAGTTTCTTAGACATTCCTCCATACATGCGAAGAGTGCGCCACTTGGCGGTCAGTGGATGCGCCAATTGGCGGACTGGTGAGGTGGTGTGCCACCCCAAAAGTGCCACTACCCACACACCTTAGAAGCCAGGCCTAGGACTATATGTACCAGGCTCATTTCTCATTCTGATTACACAATCTGGCCTTAGATTCTCCTCAAAGAGTTGTCCAACTAAGGAACAGTATAAAGAAGGCACTGGTTGGTCTAAGCCCCAGGAGTTAGCCTTTGACTAGCACCTTGCGCGAAAGTGACCAAGTGTTAACTAGACACAGTTGCTAGCAAGTGATTGCCTAGGAACTGCTCAGTGTGGAACCGTGATCCTAAGGGTGATATCTTCTCCTAGCTGAGATTCTAGGAGCGGACGGTAGGTGCTATTGTGTCGGCCCTGTTTTCTAGTCCGTTTGCCTCAAGCCGGTTGACAGGAATGAGCCTGGTACATATAGTCCTAGACCTGGCTTTTGAGGTGTGTGGGTAGTGGCACTTTTTTTGGTGGTGGCCACTCCACACCACCTCACCAGCTTGCCAATTGCCACATCCACTGACCGCCAAATAGCACATCCTCCTCATACATCTAGAAATTTCTAGGAAACTTCCCGTATGCGGGGAGGTCGAGAACCTTCCTGCACACATCAAGGCTTGATCGCAGGACATGTTTTTACCTAAGTCCAACATGCTATCCATTGCGCTACACTTTTGGTGTCTCGCTTGGACTTGCACCATGAACAAGGTTTGGGGGACTTACTCCAAGAGAGCAGTGCATGTCCAACCTGTCCGCTAAGCCATAGTAGTGGCCATGGGACATGAAAGAACAACAGGAATTCACTGCTGAGCGTCTTGCTCCTTGGTGGACCAGCCTTCAGAGAAAACATTTTCATCATTCCACCATCACATGAGCTGTTGCTGTCGCCACTACCTCCTCTTCCTCTTCCTCTAGTGCGACCTCCACCTTTATCTCTTCTTCCTCTTCAACCTCTACTTCCACAGCCCTTGCTTCTCAGGGGCATGGATGTGGTCGAGACAAGGGGAAAGCTGCTGACTCCACCTCGTCTCGTGTACCCGACGAGGTGGTGTGCTAGAATTGTGGCTCTTCTGAGCACTCTTCTCGTAAGTGTCCTGCACCACCTGATAACTTGCGCCTTGAACGCACTATGCATGCCCACTGGGTGCGTTCCAGTAGCTCCACCTCTTCTACCTCTGGCCAGCACCAGCTCTAGCTCCAATACCTCGACTTGGCGCACTGGTTCCTTCCATGCACAGGCCTATTCCATTGTTGGTTTTCTCTCCGCGCCTCCGCAAGCCAAGTTCCCCCGAGGATTGGCCACCACCCTATGGAGCCCCTGTCTATGCCGGGCCGTCTACTCTAGCCTACTTTGCACCTCCATGGCACCCTCCTCCCTCGGGGTCCTTGACTCTGTCACCTACGCCTTCTGTCGACGACGAGTGCCAGCTGGAGCAGTGTCTATCGCAACGTCTCCACCTTTGCAATCAGGGACGTGAGAGTGTAGATGCGTTGGCCAGAGATCTTCCATGTCATGATAACACTGTCCCCCACGGGAACCCTCCTGGTCATGTCCTTGAATTCCTGTCCGAGCCTGTTCCGTGGGTCGAGCATTGGAAATCCTTCGTTCTCCCGTGTTTTTGCGCAGTCTATGACTTGCCCTCCCCTCCTTTAGGCGCTATTGCCACATGTGGTGTCCTTCCCCATGTTCGTGTCTCTGGTGGCTTCTGGGTTCTCGACTTTGGGGCCATAGACCACATGGCATGTGTTTGTTCCTCCTTAATCTCGTTGGGTCCTGCCGGTTGTGTTCGCTTTACACGCACCAGGTTTGGCCAGTTACTCCCTGTTCAGGGCATTGGTCTTGCTTGCTTCGTTGGCCCCAGTGGTGTGTTGTTCTTGCCTGATGTGTTGTATGTTCCTTCCTTGGAGCTCAGCGTGTTGTCGGTGACTCTCTAGGCAATCATGACATGGATTTCTCAGCTAGTCAGGGTGTTCGCACTGTTCGTCTCCATTCCTCTGGTCGTGCTGTCTTGCATGGTGTGAAGTGCGACAAGTTTTATCACGTTCCTTTGCTTGTACTTTCTGCCTCCTCTGTTGGCTCATCTCTTGTCCATGTTTCTCCCTCTCTCTCCCCTGGCCATGTTTAGCTCTTGCATCATAGTCTTGGCCATGTTCACATAGATGCTATCACCAGCATGCTTTGCCTCCAATCTGCTCTTGGTCAGTCACCATCCACCTTTCCGTCACCTTGTCCCTCTGATAGTCTCACCCAAGGAAAGATGTATCACTCTCCTTATTCCTCCTATGACTCCCATCATCCCACCCCCTTGATCCTATTCATGATAATTTCATGGGTCTCTTTTCCCATGAGTTTCTCGGGGTACTGGAACGTATGTTCTGTGTCTGACTGATGACTTCTCTCATTTTTGCTGGATACTTGCACTTTGTCAGAAGAGCAATATTTGTGCGGTCCTTGAGTCCTGGCTGTTGTAAGCTGAATGCTCTTGCTAGCGGTTCGTGCGTGTCTTATACACTGACCGGGTTGGTGAGTTCCTTGGTCCCACTGCTCGGATACTTGAGTCCAAAGGGGTGTGCTTGGAGATCTCCACTCCCTATACACCCCAACAAAATGGTGCCTCTGAATGCTCGGATTGGACTCTTGCCGATGGCATCCGTAATCTTTTGTCTGCGTCCGGTCTCTTCCCACCTTCTGCCTTGAGGTGATGAGTTACATGACCTGGGTATGGAACCGTTTTCTCCACGGACCTCTTCCTCACACTGTCACCTGTTTTGAGCAATGGTATGGCACTCGTGTTGATCTCTGCCTTACTTGCGCCTGGGGTAGCATGACGTCTATTTGGCTTCCCGAGGATCATCGTTATGGGAAGCTCTTCCCATGTGGGCACCTTTGTCCCCTTCTGGGTGTCTCGGCCTAGTACAAGGCCTAGAATTTCTGGGATCCACAGTGCTAGCGGGTTGTCGAGTCTCGCGATGCCTTGTTCTTTGATTCCATCTTCCCCTGTGACATGAGTAAACCTTAGCCCAATGCCCCCATGCTGCTGCTCTCTCAGTTGCGAGAAGAGGTTGGCCCTGTAGTCACACTTGTCCCTGTAATCCCTGCTACTGTCTCTTCTAAGCAGCCTTCACCCTTGTCGCGTCCCCAGGCAACAGACACAATACCTACACGGTACTCTGAGTCTCTCCAGGACTTTTCATCCAGCACTCATGCTTCCCCTTTCTTGTCCTCACCTCCTGTTCTGTATGATTTTGTGTCTCCTACGCACTCCTTTGTGACTCCTTCTAGTCAGTGCACCTCGACTGTTTCCAGTATGCTGGCTCTTGCCATGCCTACACCGGGTGTTCCCTCCAGTCCTGCACCCGAATCACCCTTTGTCCGTGGCGGACGCCTCCACGCTCTCCCTTTCTGCTCCTCCAGCGTCTTGGCGTCCCACACCCATTTTTCACAGTCTCATGCTGAGTAGTCGCATGTGTTGCCGATCAGCATGGATGCCTTAGGCCAGGCCATAGGGGTTTTCAACCCCAGCTTTACCCTTGGGTATGCGCTGCTCGTGACGGAGCATGAGAAAGCACTTGAAGCCGCCATTCTTGGCAATGTAGCAGACTATCATGCAACTGCTACTATCACCTGATCCCACCACAGTCTGATAGGCACATGCAGCACCCGATTCACAATAGTGGGATGCTGCCACGTGGGATGAGCTTAGATCCCTAGACGATCATACCATGTACGAGCTCATTGACCTACCGCCGGGTCGTAAGGCCATTGACACCCGATGGGTTTTCCGGCGAAAGTACAAGCCCAACAGTGAGCGCGAAAAACACAAGATATGTCTTACTGCTTAGGAGGTTTCCCAAGTCCCCGGTGTTGACTTTGACAAGAAATCTGTCCTTGTTGAATGCTACACCACCACTTGAGCTCTTCTAAGTCTCATCGCACACTGTGATTGGACCCTCGAGCAGACGGACATCAACAACGTCTTCATGCATAGACGATTGGATGAGAAGATCTACATTGTCCAGCCCCCAAGGTTTGCAGACGGTATTGACTGAGTCAAGAGACTTTGCAAGCCCCTCTACGGCCTCAAGGAGTCCCCAAGGTGTTGGAATCAGGAGATCACCTCAACCGTGGAGAAAGGGGGCACCAATGGAGCACAGTTAATCCTTCACTCTTTGTCACCCCAGTTTCAGCACCATTTTCCGCCATCCTTGTCTATGTCGATGACATGTTGATTGCGTCTCCGAGGTGAGAGACCGTGGCATCTGTTAGGTCCCTACTGCATTCCATGTACAAGTTAAAACACTTGGTTCCAACTCGTGTCTTTCTGGGCTTGGATCTTGAGCGTGACCCCAATCGCCACATTCTTCACATTCACCCGGGTGCGTCAGGAGCATAGGTAAGAACTTCACCTCTCTTCTCAAGTCTGCACCCATTGCTTCAACACCGATGACTTCCACTAATCAACATTTGCTGAAGACACTGGATTTGTAAAAGCTGGGGGAGCCAATGGATGTGATTGATATGAGTGATAGGGTTTATGATGTACAAGGCTACCACCATGCGAGCAGATGTTGCCTTCGTTGTGAATCTTCTTGCCCAGTTCTCACAGTGTCCCAGAGTACACATGGAGAGAGCGTTGCGTGTCATCAGGTATGTGCTCTCTACGGCTGGTGTTGGTCTCTATTATCAAGTACAGCTGACAGTGGTTGTCGATGGATACATTGACAGTGATTGGGCGCATGATGAGGATGCTCGCAGTCGCACAGGCTATATCTTCCTTGTCGGAAGGACATCGATCTCATGGAAAAGTTGCAAGCAAGGTTGTGTTGCGCACAACTCTAATGAGGCTGAGTATGTTGCTCTTGGTGCAGGCACATGTGAGAGTGTTTTGGATGTGTCGTCTGTTACAACAGTTGTGCATCCCCATCGGATGCGTCACTTTGTGCTGTGACAATCAAAGCACAAAGGTAATCGCTGAGCACGATGACATGCACCATACTTGCACAAAGCTTATCAATGTTGAACACCATTTTGTGCGTGATCTTTTGACTGTAGGCGATGTCCAGATCGTGTGGGTTGACACCGGACTGCAGCAAGCTGACTTCCTTACAAAGGCACACAGCATTAACGTCTTCAAGTCAGCAGTTCACGCTGTTGGGCTGTTGTGCGTTTGTGATGCTCCAGGCTGATTTGTTGTGCCATGTGCCTGCGTACAGTCTTGTGTCACTACTCGTGACTTCGTTGTTGTGACTGTGACTGTTTGTGTGCAGTTTGGGTGCGGGTCATGGGAGAGTGTTGGTTTATGTGTTAGTACCACATGGTGACCTATGGTCTGGTTGCACACGCACCACGCTCATGTAGGTGACTGACCGGAGAGAGACAATGCACCATGTTGAGCTCTCATGATGACGTGTTCTCTCGCTGGGCCAACTCCTTTGGCCAAGACGCCAGCAGGCTTCACCGTGCTTACATGTTATCACGTCTCAGTCACACACATTATCTCTTGATTGCATGCTTAGAATAGACTGAGCCGGGTGCTCGACCGAGCCTAGTTCCTGCACACTACTTGCTGGAAACACGCAGGGATGGGATATTCCCAACTTCAGTAGGTGGTGGTTCGAACTACCGATCCTGAGGGAAGGGACAAGAGGGAGCTCGCTGCTTGCTTGCTCGCTCCCGCTCGGAACGCTACGTTGGTCTGTGACTGAGTTTTGTTCACTGTTGTTGCACGCTACTCATCCCGTGTAACTTTGCATGCTCTCTTCATGCCATGGCGCCATACAACTCTTGGTGTCATAATTGCTCCTGTGCTCCATTGTGATCCATGTCTCTACAGGTAGCTTAGGTTGCTTTGATAAGCAAGCAAGTGGAAGGAACGATGCGACACCATGGATCGTGACAAGCTCAATATCACATAGGATTACTAGGAAAGAACAATTGAGTGAGTAAGGAGTGAGCAAAGTGATAAGGGCCAGTTGACCAGGCCACCCACACGAGGCTCTCGACGTGGAGCTTGGACGCCATCCAGGGATCAAATCGAACCCTGGAGCAAACAAGCTCTAGATGGTTTCTTACACGCCGGTGTAGACCGGACCTATGGTCCTGAGGGATCAGCAACGTGGCTCACTAAGCTGAAAACATGCATATGAGAGAAACTCGAACCACATCGGCTACGAGCGTATGTGGTGCATACACTCTTATGAATGTGTTCCTCATGTTAGAATGCAGAAGTATAAAACATCACTACAATCCAGATCCACACAAATATGATGTTGGGGCTTTGGCCACCATTTGACAGCTTGATGATGCAACCACCACCATGCGCTCCAAGATGCGTCACAATGTTACACCCGAGAGTTTACTCAAGGTCAATCACCTGTAGTGATGATGTGCGTGTGAGTAGAGTCTTGAGGTCACTTGCGTGTGTTACACCCATAACCAAAACTCTCCCATGACCCACAGATGAACAGCCCACACATACATAAGAACAGATACAAGTCACGAAATGACTTGACTCACAAGACTCATGTCAATCAGGGGCATCACGTGATCGCAACAGACCAACAACATGCACAACAACTTTGAGTATGTCACTGCTAGGAGCTTTGGTGAGGAAGTCTGCACGCTGCTGATGAGTGTCAACGCAGATAAACTGAACTTCTTGAGGAGCAATGCGCTTGCGGACAAAAGGATGCTCAATGTTGATGTGTTTGGTGTTGGAGTGATGCATGCCATCCTGCTTGGCAATTTCCTTTGCACTTTGGTTGTCGCAACACAGGATGATGTAGCAAATAGGAGCACACCACTGTTGCAGCAGGCAAGACACCCAAATGTTTTCATGCATACCTTGACCAAGCGCCACGCACTCTGCCTCACTAGAACTCCAGAAATACATCCTTGTTTCCCACACTTCAAAGAGAAGGAAGTCCCACCAACAAGAAAGATGAAATCGGTGTGGTTGCGAGCATCAATGTCGTGTTTCCAGTCACTGTATGTGCATCCGTCAATCACCATAGAGGGCTGAGCACGATAGCACAACCCCACACATGTAGTGGACTGTGCGTAACGGACAACACGTAGTGTCGCCTCAAGGTGTTTCTGACGAGGCTATTGGGAGAACTCGGCCAAGAAGTTGACGGAGAAGGCCACATCTGCCCCGGTGGTGGTTGCAAGGTACATGAGAGAGCTAACCGCATTGAGGTAGTCAGTGACATCGACATTCTTCTCCAGTTGTGCTGAATCAAGGGACTTCAGCAGGCGCCATCCTGCTAGAGTCATCGGTGTAGATGTAGTGGGGGTGTCAGCCGGCAGGGAGGCGAGCCTCTCTCCTAGTGTGCGGATGTATGGAGCTTGGTGCACGTGCAAGGTGCGACACTGGTAATTACACTAAAGTTTCATGCCAAGAAATACTCGTGCTGGATCCAGGTCCTTCATCTTTTATGTTGACTATAGTAGGTTTTTCACAGAATGGACATTGACAAAGACAAGAATGACCACGAATGGCTTTGAGGGACACTCAGTAAGAGTGCGGGACCTACAGTGCTGTGTTTGTAGCCACCTTGCTCAAGAGTTAAGGGGCCTTATGCAACCACTAGACCTTGTTGGTGCCATTGGTGAATCCCAGTGGCTGGACTATGTGGATGTCCTCATCAAGTCAACCATGCAGGAAGACATTGTTGACCTCCATCTATTCTAGTTCCCAATTGTGCTAGGCGACAAGGCTTAGAAGCGCTTGGGCAGTGGTGTACCGCCCGATCGGGGTGAAGGTCTCGTCAAAGTCAACCCCAGGAATAAGGGAGAACCCTTTGGCCATGAGGCGAGCCTTGTACCAGTCAACTCTGCCATCAGGCCTCAATTCTTGCCACAAGACCCAGTAAGCAGAGACTGCCTTGTGGCCTGCAGGGAGGTCCACAAGCCCAAAGACACCATGCTCCTTGAGGGAAATCAACTCCTCTTACATGGGATTTTCCTAGAGGTGAACATCAGCTGCCTCAAAAGCTTGTCGAATAGTGGTAGGCTCGGGGGGGAGGGTAGGAAGGCCGGAGGCTATGAAGCAAGCTGCGATGTAACGAGCAACAGAGGACTGAAGGGCACTATAAAACTCAAGAGCCACAAGGCTATTGCCCACTGCAAACTTAGGGTGGACAATAATGACAGCAAGGCCAAGTGCATCAAGACCAGTGTGTTGGACCGAGGGTCATGCAATGAAGGAGGACGCGCTAGAGCACGTGACCCGCTGAGAGGGCTGGGAGGCCTAGGAGGGGCGGGGTGCATCAATGTCAGTGGGTAGGACAGAGGGTCCAGTGGTGGAGGATGATGCGCTGGAGCGTGAGCGCCACTGAGAGGGCTGAGAGACATGAGAGGAGGAGTTTTGAGGAAGAGCACAAAGTCTCCTCCCATGTTTGTAGGGTTCAGGACAAAGAGAAGAGACCTACCAAACTGCACTTGATGAATAGGGAACGGTTCATTTTACCCTGAGCACGATCGAGGAATTCAGCAGAGCAAGGGGCAAGGAACGTGGAGGCATCAAGATCATGAGCGGGCTGGTTACATAGCAAACTGTCAATGGTAGCAGTGTGAATGTGGCAGAGGCGGCGGTGTAGCAGCTGTGTGTGCACTAGGGAGAGTGAACGTGCAACATGAACAAGGGCGGTAGTAGCTGGATGAGGCTCAAAATACGGCACAAAAGAAAAAGGTCATAGCGCTTTCTACACACCAAAACACGACCAGTGGTGCGTTGCAACATAGATGCAATGCCACTGCTAGGGGAGAATTCCATGCCCTGGTCATCGAGACTTGCAAAAAAAAGAAGACTCACCTCAAGTGCAGGCATGAATAGCAATTCAGGCAAAAAGAACTCCCCTCCAAAGCCAACAAAGAAAACAATCCCAACACCCTGGACCGGCAGAAGCTGACCAAAACCAGTGTGCACAAAACCGAACAGAGCCAACTGGACCTAGCGAGACAAACGAGGAACGACAAGAGATCATGTGGTGGGTGGCTATTGAGTTGAGGATCCAAAAGCCACCCGATACACGAACTGACATTGGACCACGGCCGACAACATCAATGGCAGAGCGTGGAGGAAGGTGCTGGCCATAGGAAGCAAGACAAGTGGGCAAGCCGTATGACTACCAGTGCTCAATCCATGGAGAATCAATTGGAGAAAATCCCTAAACATGACCCAACGACGGGCCAAAAAAACTGCCTTCAACAGCACACGCAAGTGTCCCCTCAACCGAACACAAACTCTCACCTCCCTAATCACGAAGGTGTTGCTGGTAGACGGCACGAGAGAGGGCAGCATCCAGCTTGAACTCGTTGTTGGATGGGCTAGGGGTGATGATGAAACCTGAAGAGGGGCACCAAGAAGTATAGGCAGATGATGCTCAAGATAGAGGAGAGTAGGACCCGGAAGGGGGTTCCATACTGGGCCGCCGAACCCTAGAGGCCATCCCCAATAGATAAGGCGGCGATGGTGAAGCCATGGTGGTTCTGTAGGGGACAGCATATGCAGAAGAAGATGAAGTACGGCTGGAGGATCTGTTGAAGATTGCCCCTCTGCATGCCCAAGTGCGGCGCTGGGAGGCGCCGACGAGCCGCCAGAGAGAGGAAATTCCTCGTCGTCGGATCTGGCGACTCGATGATTGCTTGGATCCTAAAATGAAGGATTGCCCTTGAAATTCGATGAGTTTCTGAATCCGGTGGAAGTTGTTTCACCGGAATCAGACTAGTAACAAGGGAGATATAGGCTTCCAAAGTTGGGATGTGTGCGACGGTTCTGGGAGCCGGCCGCGGTTCGACTTCCGGTGAATAATTGACCGGAATGAGTAACAAAATGCCATCTGGAGATTTTGCTCCAGAAGATCTACCGAGGCGTCCGGTGGATGATCCACCGGATTTCAGGAGTGCAGTTTGTTACTGAGGGACTTCGCCAAAATCCAGGCTCGGAGTCCGAAACTCAGTAGTACAGTTTGTTGCTCGGCGACTTCGTCAAAATTCCGACTGGAGGTCCGCGAACAGGTTTCGACCCACATCAATCCCCATCACCAAACTTGATGATTAACTCATCGAAACAGACCCCAAAGGCGCGAGGGATGCCGCCACTACGCGTAGGGACATCTGCCCCTCCGGAATGACATTTTGATGGGTCCTTGATGTGTAAGGGTGCCTCGGCGGGCGACGTGGTGCGCGCCGTCGACTGAGCGGCTGATTTGGGGTGCTGCGTTTTGGCTGACGTAGCGGGAGCTACGGTGATCCAAATCATGCACAGTTTGGTGCGTTGGAGAGCTCATGACTAGCCGTACAAATGTTGAGCTCATGTCTATGTTAAAAAACTAATACAAAATTGCGTTGTTCCCTTCCCAAAAGTAACTGTCTTGCAACTGTTTTCAACTCCAAGAAACATAGCATGAGGCGACCAGAAAGCTCACGCTTAGACTCAGAACCACCCGCACAAAACATAGCCATGAGCTCAGAAGACCTGTCAGGCCACGTTGGAACCACACCTTGGTTTCCGACAGGATCCAGCGAAGGTGGAGGCGTGAGAAGTAGCAGCACCACCACTAGAGAAGCAGGCCTAGTATGCACGCATTGCGGATGCAAGGCGGGCATTGTCTGGTGGTGTAGGGCACTTGGGAGTGGCATGGCTAGTGGGGCTATAGTTCTAGAATGTAACAGTGCTAGAGGAGGATGAAGGAGATGTAATGCTGTCAGAGCCCCGACATTTACCGCACCCCTTCTATCTACCGCTGCCTACGGTACCACCTTTGCCTTTGCCCTTACCACGACATCCACCCCCACCACCCCCCTGAGACGCGAGGAACGTAGCTATCATGGTGGAGGTGGTAGAGGATGAGGGAAAAAATAAGGCAGATGAGGAGGGAAGTGCGGTCGTAGCTTCTGCAACTACTGTGCGATGGATGTGCTTGTTCTACAACAAGCTCGACCAATCAGCAAGGCGCTAGGAGGTGAACTTCCACAAGGAATCGATGCCTGGCAGTGCATCCTCAGGAACAGGAACAGGAAGAATGGCCAAGCGCTCAAGATTGGAGGCTTTCACCTCCTAGAAACATGCAGCTTTGGGATGAAGCCGTTTTCAATGGAGAGCACAACAGGAAACTATCTGGGCACAACCTTGTCTAGGTCACATAGCAAGCGCAGATTGTGAGTCCAATAGGTATCTGCAGTCTCATCAGCACGAATAGAGAGATTGTTGAATCGGACAATGAGGACACTATGGGCTGCATGCCCATTCACTATCGTGTGACGCTTGATCAACATGTAAGCGCCAACTTGGTCAGCAGGTGTGTGATGTGCGGTGTTAGTATTAAACGACCCGATCTCTTAAGTGAGATTGTCGGGCCCAACATGAATGTGAGCACACACCGCACAAGCACACTCAGAGTCTATGGGCACAAAGGGAGGAATGAAAGAGGGATTGGGCTCATGGTAGTATTCCCAGAGTTGCTTATCCTGTGCCCAAGCACTGAAGCGAACCTCCTAGGAGTAGAAGGTGAGATTGGAGGTGAATTAGAGTCAAATTCAGGTTTGTGCTGTGCTGGTGATGCGAGTGCTTTGGCAGCAGCTGTGCCCAAACAAGCTGTGAGAGTGAGAGGATCAGAAGAGGTAGAGCAAGTAGAGGTGGATGCGGAAGCGGGTGAGGTAGAAAAAGTAGTAGAAATGCCAGCAACAGTGGAGGCAGAAGGAGTACCACACAGTGTGGGCTGAAGGCGGTTAAGAACCAAGTCAACAATGTGATCTGCAAAGGTATCTTAATCAGCTTGTTCAGTACACAGCTTTTCCTCTGCAATGTGCTGCGCAATGAGTGCATCTTGCATGTCATTGCGCTTGCACTGCAGCTCAGTTTACAAGGCAGCATATTGATCCTCGTCGACCGGCATGATGCCAATGACATGGCCCTGCCAATTTTTTCTTGGCAGAGTTTCCCTTGCCCCAGTGGGTGTGGGATAAGTGTGATGGGTGTGTCAGGGCTCTACTGAAATGAAACAGACCTGGACGTACAAACATGCCAAAGTAGATGTAGTACACAAGGGGCAAGGGCAAGAGTGTAAGCCAGGCTCACCAGGCCTGATGGCGCAGTGAGAACAGAGGAGGGAGAGCAGCTGTTGCAAAGAATGCCACAACTGCGATGATGGCAGACGTGGAGATGATGAGGCAGGCTACCCCTATCAGCGCTGTGGCTGTGAGGGTGGAGATGGCAGTAACTGTCAAGATAAGCAGCTGAATGTGACGAGTCACCGATGATGATGAGGAAGGCAACGATGAAGCCTGTACAGTGGAGGCGTGGATGGAGGTCATAACACTAGAATGTGCTGTTGTAGCCGCTGTTGCTACTGATGCTACAGCGTCTGATGTGGCTGCAATGTGAGTAATGAGGATGACAACAGCTGCTTCTAGAGAACCCTTATCAACTCCTGCTGTAGTGTATGTCTCAATGGCTCTGCCAGAAGCAGTGCTGGAAGGTGCACGTGTAGCACGTGTAATGGGAGAAAAAGTTGAAGCAAGATCAGCACGGGAAACAAGCGCAGCCTGCAGGGCAGATAGGAAGTCAGGTGAAGGGGATGCGGCTAACTCTGCAGTAGATGCAGCTGGAGAAGCTTCACGGCGTGGAGCAGAGACTCTAGGCGCTGCTGCTGCAGCTCCTGGTTCTGCTCCTCGAGGGATGGCACGTCGGCACTGTTAAAGATTCCTATGGGAAACAGGTGGGCTTACCAGAGATTGAAGAGGTTGATGATCATGTGGTGGCCTCGTGGCTGGCGCATCCTGCGCTGTCGGCAAGTCATCGGTGGCAGACTGATAGTAGGTCGCGTACACCCTGGCGTCCTTGCGTTCGGTGAGCTCGGTAGGATTGTAGTCCTCATCGGGATGATACCCGGGACTGCCATGGAAAACTCGCTACCACACCTCATGCTCTGTCCTCTCCTTGTAGTAAGCTATCTTGCCGTCAAGACTGTTGTGCTCCAGTGCAGCCATGGATGAGATTGGAATGGGTTTGGTGTCCGGAGGAGACACCAGTACACTGAGTGCCTGGCTATATTTGCAGGGAAGCCGCATAGCAGAGAGATGGTGGTGGAGTGTGCTGCTACTGCTATCGTTGCTGGTGCAATGGCTGTAACCACTGCTAACACATGCACTGGCAGCAGTGGGAGACACTATTATTGTGAGAGCAGCCAAAGTTAGCATGTGTGAAAGCAGAAGCAAGAGTTGCTGCCGCAACTGGCGTGACCACGGCTATCGAGTGCGCGGGCGGTAGCAGAGGACGCTGCTGCGGTTGCCGCAACCACGGCTGAGATGTGCGCCGGCAGCGGTGGAGATGCTGCTGTTATGGCCGGAGTACGGCTGATGCGGACTCGGGCAGCAGCAATGAATGCCGCTATTGTTGCCGTACCGACGGCTGAGCGGGCAGCTCCAAGGAATGCCGCTGCGGTGGCCGTAGCATGGCTAATGCGGGCATGTAAAGCAGCAAAGAATGCCGCTTTTACTGCCGCAAATGCAGTGGAGATTCTGCTGCTGTGGCCGGAGAACGACCGATGCGGACTCGGGCAGCAGTGGTGAACGCTGTTGTTGTTGCCGCGCCAACGGCTCAGCGGGCAGCTGCGAGGATTGCTACTGCGGTGGCCATAGCACGACCGACGTGGGCGTGTAAAGCAGTGGAGAATGCAACTGATGTTGCCGTAACAATGACGTAGATGCTACTGCGATGGCTGCAGCTTGGCCGATGCGGACGTGGGCAGCAGTTGTCAATGTCGCAGTGAGTACTGTAACAACAACTGAAGAGTTCGTGGGTAGCAGCTGTAAAATCTGTTGCAAAAGCCGTACCATAACCAACATGTGCACGGTTGGTTGTGGTAGATGCTGATACACTGGCCACAACAATGGCTAAGTGTGCATGGCCACAACCACGGCCGACGTGTGTGAAATGCTTGTGCGTGATCACCCGCCACGTGGATGTGACCCAACAAGGCCTCAAGACCGTGGTAGTGGAAGGATGCTCCTTCCTGCTCTGATACCAGTAGGTAGCGTAGGTTGCTATGATAAGCAAGCAAGCAAGCAAGTGGAAGGAATGGTGCGACGTCATGGATCGGGACAAGCTCACTTTCATGTAGGATCACTAGGAAAGAACAAGTGAGTGAGTAAGGAGCGAGCGAAGTGATAAGTGCCAGTTGACCAGGCCACCCGCGTGAGGCTCTCAACGTGGGGCCTGGATGCCATCCAGGGATTGAGCCCAACAAGCTCCAGGTGGTTTCTCACACGCCGGCAAAAACTGGACATATGGTCTCAAGGGATCAGCAACCTGGCTCACTAAACTGAAAGGAAATTGAACCACATACACCACAAGCGTATGTGGTGCATGCACTCCTATGAATGTGTTTCCCATGTTAGAATGCAGAAGTGTAAAGAATCACTACAATCCATCTCTCCACAAATCTGATGTTGGGGTTGTGGCCACCATTTTGCAGCCACCACCTTGCGCTACACGATGCGTCACAGTGTTACACACAAGAGCTTTAATCCAGGTCAATCACCCGCAGTGATGATGTGTCCGGGTGTAGATTCAAGAGGTTACTTGTGTGTTACACCCATAACCAAGACAATGTACCTACCCTGGTGGATGTGAAGTATCCCACGTTTGCGATATTGAACAATCTCCATCCCTAGAAAGACCTCAACCTCATCAAGAAAATATGTTTTGTATGTATCTTGCATCAGATCCTTTCCCTACTGGACTGCTGTCATGTCTGGTGACGCGATCAGAAGATTGTCGATGTACATCAAGATCACCACAAAAGTGGAAGATGATGCACTGAGAAGAGTAACGGATCAAAGTCACTCCTTTTATACCCTCCCCCCTCAAGTGTCGATCTGATCTCACTGTTCCAATACATGGGTGAGTATTTGAGTCCGTACAAGGCTTTCCAGAGACACCAAACACAACTTGTCCCATCGTCAAAGCCCGGTGGTTGAAACATGTAAATCTCTTCATCTAACCGCCCATGGAGGAACACATTACTTATGTCCATCTGATGGACCTCCCAGTTATGCTGTGCCACCAACCCTAGGAGGACATGTGCTGTGTCCATCCTTCCAACGGGTATAAATGCGGCATCAAGGTCTTTCCCTTGCACTTGGGAATGGCCTTTTCCCACGAGATGAGCCTTGTAGCAATCAGTCAAGCCATTAGGCCTTTTCTTCATGCGATTCAACCTTCCCGCCGTCACAGCCTTCCATCCTGGGGGCAGATCAATGACCTTGTATATCCATGCTCAGCCAAGGGAGCCATCTCGTCATTCATGGCTGTCTTCCATTGCTTCGAGTCAGGCCGTAACCATGCCTTGTGCAGCAAGACAGGATCCAACAGCCTGTCTGCTATGGCACCCTGCACACAGGCTAGCGCAATGGGTGACACATCACGCACTGCCCAGAGCTTTGATGCATTTGGAGCACTAATGTGCTCACACTGCAGCTGTACATATCCTCTCACAATATCTGGTGAGACCGCACTCTTGGGTTCAGCCTGGAAAGACAACCGAAGTACCTTTGTGCCAGGGTCGCCACTGACGACTGGATGGGCCAGACCTGACCGCCTAGGCCGACGTGGACTCAGGGTTGAATGTTGGATAGTGAGTGGCCGCGGACGAAGGCGACCACCTACCTCCTGAGAACATGAGTGTGTAGATGATGTTGACTCGGGTGTAGGGACAGTAGGAACAAAACTGGGAGTAGAGTCACACGGGGTTGCAGGCAGTGAGGACGGTGCTCCAGCTAGAGTCACAGGAAGGGAGTCAGGTGGTGAGACCAGAAACACAGAGAGTGATGGACCAGCAGAGGCAAAACCAGTAAACTCTGGGTGAATGGAGGAGACAGAAGGTGAGGCAAAGTACAGGGCAGAGGCTGGAGAGGGAGAGGAGGGGGACGCAGCATCAACGGTGGGTGATGAGACTGGCGGGGTAACAGCCGTGGGATTTGGCAGTGCGGCAATAAGAGGGACAGGCAAAGGATATGGTGACGCAACGACAGGACCCACAGACGTGCCCGACCCAACGGGATCAGCTGCATGAGGTCCAGGTGCGACGATGGCAGCAGGGGGAACATGCAAAGCAGAGGGTGACACAGTGACAGGATCCACAGACGTGCCTAACCTGACAGGAACAGCCGCAGAAGAACCCTCCTCCATACCCGGGGGGGGGGGGGGGGGGGGGGGGTGTGAGGGGGGCACGGGCACAACGCGGGATGATGAGAAGAGGTACGGATCCCTGAGCAGATCGCGCTGCGATCTGCTCAGGAAAGAGGACATCGCGCGACTCAATGATACGGTGCCTGTCTGGGTCTCAAAAATCGTGAGGCCTTCGACTGGCGTGCGATGCCAAGAAACAGACAAAGACGACCAAAAAGGAGACAACTTGTTACCCTGTTGGACGTCGTGGACCCAGACACATGCCCGACAACCCCAAACGCGTGCTAAACGATGATCAGCACGACGACCAAACCACCGCTCATAGGGGGTGACGTGACGGGAAAGTGGACCGTGAGGCACACGGTTCTAGACTCAAGTCATGTAAGCCATGCCCTCAAAGGCAAAGGCCTCTGAGAGACCATACTCGACACGCATGGAGCGCACAACATCCAACATCATGTAGTTCCAGCGCTCAGACACGGCATATTGCTGTGGTGTATAAGGAGTGGACAGTTCATGGGTGACACCTTGCTCCCCAAGAAACTGAGCTGCAGGACCCATGAACTTCCCCCCACGACCGGATCGAAAACGGTCCAAGCGCTGGTTTTTCTGAAGCTCATCCTGCACCAACTAGCTCTGAATGGCGTGCGGGGCATCGATTTTGTGGCACAGGAAAAAATCCAACGGAAGTGGGAGAAGTCATCTGTGAGATTCAGGACATACAAGCCGCATTCTACATTGGACTTTGTGGACAAAGGGCCCATGAGATCTGCATGCACGAGTCCCAAAGGATGAGAGGTAGTAGAGTGGCAAGGAGTGAATGTTGCTTGGTGCACTCTCCCTTAGATACATGTGAGACAATCAGTCTGACAAGGCTTCCACAAAGAAGCGGGGTCAAGGTCGAAGGCAGGCTTGATGCAAACGAGGGACTTGATAGTGGTGAAATGCACATTACAAAGACGGCAATGCAACAATTGTTGGTGTGTGACAGACAAGGTTCCAGTGACATAGACACGCACAGGCTGTGTCGAGACGCTGCAAAATTACGCGGAACATGGTACAGACTCCCGACTGCAATACCACGAAGTACCACACATCCGGTCGGGTGCAAATTGACAGTGGACACACCATCAGCATGAGTGACAACGAGACCAAGATGATCTCAGGTGGGAACAGACAAGAGACTCAGCTTGAGATTGGGAACATGCAATATGTCAGAGAAATAAACCGGACCAGCAGGGCCATCAAAGCGAACAATCCCAACCCTATGTATACGGATTTGCGGACCCAACCCTGTCTGTGCAAAGTGGATGGATCCGGCAGGACCAAGCAAGACAAAATCACTATGGCGGCAGGTCATGTGATGGGTGGAACCCGAGTCAACAACCCAGGTGCCATCTGTGACGCGCTCCGTTGAAGACACAAAGCACATTATGACCGAACCATCAGAGGAAGATGCAGACTGTGAAGAGTCAATACATGCACGATCAGCCACGGACTCTATCCACTACGGCACATCACACAAGACAAAATCCTCCACAGAGTACACCACTGGCCCTTCACACGCAGTGTCATGCAAACTGGCAGGAGTGCAAACAGTGCCCCCCCCAGCACTGTGCATACAACTCGCACCTCCCTGAGTGGTCGAGTCGGCATCGGTGTGAAAGGAGGTTACAAGGACCCGCTCCAGCTCTGCGATGTGTGCGTTGAGTAGCTTTTTATCTGGTCTTGAAGTAGTAGTCACGTGCGCCCTGCCGGCGCCGCTCGTCGATGGGGTCAAGGAGCCACTGCCACAACTCGCAGGAGAACGCTGCGCGCCATGCATCGCTTGTCCAAACCTGGTAAATTTGTAGTTGCAAGGACACTCTTGCCAATTTTGGTCACCACCAAAGTTGTAACAATGAAGGCTAGCACCTAGAGCTCCTGAGGGCCGATTCATCCACTTCTCCCCTTTCTTCCCCTTCCCTTTTCTCCCCTTGGAGAGAACCATTGCTGTACCAGCACTCAATGGAGGAGATGTGGAGGAGGAAATTGATGGAAAAGACAAGTGGGCGGATGAGATGCATGGGGGTAGGGCCGTTGGAGTAGCTGTGGCAGATGCAACACGACCAATGGAGGGAAGATAGCACCCTGCTACCCGCACACGATTCTAAAGTGTCCAGGAAAGGAGAGTTTCAGTCTCCCCCCTGCTCATCAGTTATGTAGGCTCAAAATATTGGAAGAGATGCAAATACTTCTCATGTACCCCTTGCATGATTGTGGCCAGCTCTGAGTAATGCAGAGGCATCTGCGTGCCTAGGTGAGTGTATGCACGCAGTGTGAGATGCCAGTAGGCGTCTGCGGCCCCAGTGTCCCCTTGTCGTAGGGAGGTAAACTCCCAAACACTCTCGTTGAGGTCAGCCTGACCCACACTCTGATGAGTGATGAGAAAAAGCTGCCACGCCCCAAAAGGGTCTGCACCCTGTCCAGTCAGATCAGCCATGCAGGATTTGACATCCAAAACATAGTCCTCCGAAAAAGCAAGGACAAGAGCACAGACTGCTTGGGTAGCTACAGCGGACTATGCTGCATCCGTGACATTGTAGTCGGTTCAATAAGAGGGCAACAACCCTTCTCCCGTAGCTCATGTGTGAAACTGGAACTCCCAAACCACAAACCCAATCGAGTCCGAGTAACGGGGAGGTGGAGACTCAAATTCCTTCACCGGACAACTAGTCGGCATGATCAAGCCTGACAACGCTGTGCCCCCAGAGCCAGCTTGCTGTCGCACCTGTGGTGCGTAACTGTGCAGCAAGGAAACCGGTGACACAAAACATTGTGCCGGGACCGATCACATCAGGCTTTGCGTGCATTGATGTTTCTGCTGTTGAAGCTGCAGCGGGGTCAGAGACGACTGAAGTGGTTGCTGCAGCTGTTGCTGCTGCTGCGACTGCTGCTGCTGTGGCTGCTGATGCTACGGCTGCTGCTGCTGTGGCTGCTGTTGCTGCGGGACAGGGGTGCTAGCAGATGTGGCGGATGAACTCCCAGACGCTTGTCCAACTGGTTGGAAAGGAATTTGGGCTGGTAATGCTCGCTGATCTGCGAAGACTGTGTTGAGCAGGACCTCTATCGCCTGTAACATTCCATCCTGGACATCCAGCCACTGAGTGGTTATACTCGTAGGATGCTGAGACCCATCCGTTGGGGATGGGGTGTCACCCCCACCTGTTGGCTGAGTATCTGGCATTGGGAATGCTCAAGGGAGGGTGGATGCAAAAGGCCAAGTTGAGTGATAGCAGTGCCGGAAGAAAATCGGCAGCAATTTGCCTCTGGCTCTGCCAGAAAACTACGTGGCAGGGACCGATGCCTGGAGATTCCGGTAGTCTGGGCTTTGCACCACTGTGAGGGAGGGAGAGAGGTAGATCCCAACATGAAGAGACCCCAGAGAGAGAGAAGAGGAGGAGGATCAAACTGGCCAATATGTGGTCGGTGCAGTGGCTGATGATGTCACGCCACTGCTAGGTCTGAGGGTGCAGCAAGACGACTGCAACCCTGTGCTGACATTGCACTCCAGCGCCACACTCCTTCTCAGGTTGCAGCCTATCATCTGCAGCCTGTCCTTGGGGCGCAGCTCAGCGGCTGCTATTGTCGCTGACATAGAAGCCCAGGGGCTGCACTGGTTGCTGAAGTTGCAGCCTAGTGGCTGCGAATTCTTGTGAAGGTGAACCTTAATTGCTGCAGCTGAAGTGGCAGCCAGGCGGCTGCGGAGTGTGAAGAAATCTCAGTGCAGCAGTTGGGGTCTTGTCTTGGCTTGCAGCTCAAGTGCTGCGGCCTAAACTGAGGTGGCAGGTGGCTGCACCTGCTGCACCTGCTGCTGTCAAAGCCGGCTTGCTGCAGCTGTGGCCAGCTTGCAATCTGCGCAACATGCTGCTGCTGCAGCCAAGTCAATTGCATCTTTTGCTCACTGCGGGCTGCGCCGCCTGCTGCAATAGCAGCATCACCCACCAAAGTGGCGGCCTTCACTTATCCTGCAAGAAATGCAGAGCCAACGGCCGCCGCCGCCATCCCACGCGACCCAGTCTTCCCCTTGCAACTGTGTGAGGGAAAGCTTCCCTTGCTCTGATTCCAGTAAACATTAGACCTTGTGAATACTAACCAGGAGGTGCTGCGGGACGCGCCTCGTGGTTCTGCGGCAGGTCCCCTTGGTCTCACTATGGACCTACTTCGTGACCTTGCTTTGGACTCACCGGCGTGTATGGAGGGTGTGGGAGGGATCCTACGAGCTATGCTAGATGGCGCCATGCCGGCAGAGGTGGCGACATGTATGGGTCGGAGCAGACTCATCCCTATCTTGAAGGGAGCTACAGAGGCAGAAGGGGTCCGGCCGCTAGCAGTTGGTGAGGTTTGGGTCCGGCTCACTGGCTGACTCCTCCTCCTATGGGACAGGAACCGCTTGCACCGAGCACTTCGGCCTCACCAGTTCGGCGTGGGAGTGTCGGAGGGGGCGGGGGTGCTGGTTCGCGGGGTGCGTGCCATCCTCTTGGCCAACCCTGACTTCTGGCTGCTTTGGCTCGATGTCCGCAACACCTTCAACGAGGTGGAGCGGGCGGCGGTGTTTGAGGCGGTGCGAGATCGGGATCTAGGCATGTGGATTCCGTTCCTGCGACAGTTCTACACCATCCCGACTCAGCTTCTCTTCTTTGGTGTCAGCGCACTGGCGGTGCTGGAGAGTGCTCGAGGTGTGCGCCAGGGAGATCCCCTGGGCCCAGCTTTGTTTGACCTAGTTCTTGCCCCGGTGCTCAAGGCAGGGTCCCAGGTGCTGACGCTGGCTCGGGGGGAGCGTCGAGGCCATGTGGGGGCCTATCNGCCCCTCCACAGCCCTTGGCGGCAGCTTTCTCCTCCACGGTTGCGGCAGCAGCACTGCGTGGCCTACACATCCAGCCACGGAAGTGCCTCCTACTGTGGCGGTCGGAGGAGGAGGTGCCTCAGGTGCTCTCTGGGCTTCCTTGTCGGCAGGATGGTGTGGTCCTGCTGGGGTGCCCGGTGGGCGATGCAGTTTTCCAGGCAGCGTGGGCGGATGGATGGCTCTAGGATCAGTTGCGGGGTCCGTGTTATTGAGAGGTATCTTGTGACAACTCATTCAATGTTCCATGGAGGAACACCTTGTTCACGTCCATTTAGTGCAACTCCCAATCGTGATGAGCAACAACCCTGAACTGAGCGCGAGCTGTGGCCATACGACCAATGGGTTCAAAGGTGTCAGTGAATTCCACACCCCCAACTTGTGAGAACCTCTTTGCCATCAAGCAAGCCTTGTGGCAAAACGATGTGCCATTAGGCTTCACCTTCTTGCAAAAATCTGCTTGACCTGTTTAGCTTTCCGCCCAGGCAAGAGGTCAAAAAGTTCAGCGAGACTATGGGCACGGATGACTCTCAGCACATCCTCACAAGCAAGATGCTACAACTCCGCATCCTGATCCAGAAGCGCCTCCTTCAACTTTCCTGGATCAGGGGTCGTTGCGGGAGAGATCCGGGTGGCTGAGACAGACGCCTCAAAATTTTGTTGAACCACGACAAGGGTGGCTACGAAATTGAAAACGACTAAGAACTCTTGGGAGACCAATTCATGATTGACAGGACACAGTGGGTGCACTTTAGGGTAGTTCTCCTGGACATTCAAGCCAGAGGCCTTTGTGTTGGGCTCACCACTCTGAACACTATGAGTTGGACATGTAGGCGCAGATTTAGCACTCCATTGAGCCTAAGAGGGCAGTGGTCAGAGACATCCATCGGGCTTGTCCCGTGGACAAAGAAGCCCCAAGCTGAGGTGCTCACCTCAGGTTGCGGAGCAGGCTACCGGGCCTCAGCCGTAGGGGATGTGGACTAGCAAGGAAGGAAAGAGGGTGCAAGAGGAACATGGACACGTGCCGGCTCGCATGTAGGATGAGAAGGTTGAGGCGCAAGTAGGTGTGATCCGGGATTCTTTCACCGTCGTTGGATCATGTGTGCCAGAGGGAAGTAGCACTGACATTGGATCAGCTCTGCGTGAGGAGACTGGCGCTAACACGGGACCAGGTGTGCCAAAGGGGAATAATGCTGGCACATGATTAGGTGTGCCAGCGGGGACCGATGAGGCTACTAGATGTATGACCACGATGCCAGGTGAGGAGGCCCAAACGGATCCATGCATAGGTTGAGACTCCCATATGCCGGGAAGCCACACGTGAATGGGAACATGGTCGGAGGCCAACAATAGAATGTTGGACATGTCTTGGTAGGTGGGAGCTTCAAAGAAAAGAGCTTCTTGAGACTCGACGATGAGATGGCGAGCAGGGTCCCAAAAGCGCCAAGCCTCAGATCACGAAGAGATGTCAATGAAGGCACACATACGACCCCTAGGTAAGACCTTGGACCCCTGCTGGTTCTTGGTGTACCGGACGCAGGCGAGGAACCTCCAATCGCGAGGAAGACTAAGATCGGCACGATGGCCAAACCATAGCGCATACGATGTGACATGGTCTGTAAGAGGGCCACTCTATAGGAGATTCTAGACCCACATCATGCTGGAGATGCCCGCAAATGCAAAGAACTCTGGAAGACCGCATTCAGACTGCTTTTGCGTGGACCACATACACCATGGTGCGGTCCTAATGGTCAGACACACCGTTCTGCTACGGAGTAGCGGTAGCGGAGAGCTGGTGTAAGACAGCGTGCTCAACAAAGTAGAAATAGATCTTGCCTAATTGTAATGGGGTGTCCCCTATTTTTCTGGCCTACGCGGGATCTTGCCTGGGTTTCGGGGGCACTCGGGGCATTTTTCTGTTTTCCGGGCAGAATTCCGTTGGAGGTCCGGCTCAACCCTGACGACTCGTGGATGTGAGGATGCAAGGATGCAAGGATGCGAGGACACGAGGATGCAAGGAGCCAGCAAGCAAGTGCGAGCTCCACATGCCAAGAGCGTTTTTTGCTTGTACCTTCGTGTGGCGTTCCGAACACGCCACGCAAGGGTGGCATTTCCTCCTCTCGGCGAGTAGCGTACCGGTTACGCTACCCGCTGAGGGACTGCCTCGACGGAGGCCCTCCCACATCGGACGCGGTCAACCAACAGTTGTACTTCCGGTGGCGTGCGCAGCAACACAACAGCACTCACCATTGGGAAGCATACGCGGTGAAGTGTGACGCACGCAGCGGCTTGCCAAAAGAGAGGACAGACCGTCGATCTCGACGATCGACGGCCGAGCATTTCTTGCACTAGGCATTAGGTGCAAGTAAAGCACCAGGTTCAGGTACAAGCAGAGCAAGCATCTAGCTACAAAAAGCTAGGAAAGCCATAGGCAAGGGCTAGGACCAGCCAGCCGAACAGTATAAATACCCTATACTCAGTTCAGTCTAGTTAACGTGATAACCAGTGTTCCCCGGTTCTGGCTTCCCGACTATCTCCAAGTCTATCTTTCTGCTGTGACTGTGCTCTCCAAACTTAAAGGCTTAATCTACAGAGAGGACACACTCTCACATCTGGTATCAGATGGTTTAGCAAGAGCCATGCATTTGGTGGAAGCGCTGCTCGAGCTCGCCAAACTTCAAGGGGCAAAGATACGGACGACGCCAAACAACATTGAGGCCGATCGAGAGGGAGATTGCTGGACCAGACTTCGAAGCCAGCCAACCTTTGGAAAAAATTTCTATATTTCCAGAGCATCCACACGGCCTACCGTGCACGCAAGAGACAATGGGTGACCCCTACGTACTTCTAAGACGTCAGATTTTCATCCCCGACTACAAGATTGCTGCCGAAGTATTTTTGATTGCTGCCAAAGCGCTGCCAAAAAATTTCTAAGGATCTCCAACAACCAAAAGTCATCAAGAGCCATGGAGCAGGCCTTGCAGTAGATCGCAGAGCAGCTTGGAGGCCTCAAGCTAGAGAATGAGCAACTCAATCGGCAGATGGCTGACCTGCGGGACGGGACTGAAGTTGGACAGGTTCGGGCGGCCCGGTCAAGGAGTCCGTCAAGACCAAAGCGAGAGGCTCCGGAACCGTTCAACCCCTCAGCCAAGGGTGCAAGCGTACAAACCTGGTTGTTCACGATGAACAGCTGCTTTGGGGCTGTGGATCACCCTCTAGAGGACAATGCTATGCTTCTATCATTCGCGGTGACACTGCTACGCGGAGCAGCATTGGAGTGGTGAAGACAGCTGAATATGTTGGCCAATTGAGGTGGAGGTGGGTGTTGTTCTTCTATGCCCCATGGCCACTACTATGGCTTGACAGACAGGTTGGGCATGCACTGCTACCTTGGAGTAAGTCCCCCAGACCTTGTTCGTGGTGCAAGTCCAAGCGAGACACCAAAAGTGTAGCGCAACGGATAGCATGTTGGACTTAGGGACAACAGGTTCTGCGATTGAGCCTTGATGTGCACAGGAGGTTTTTTGACCTTTTAGCACAGGGGAGGTTTCTTAGACATTTCTCCATGCATGAGGAGAGTGCGCCACTTGGCGGTCAGTGGATGCGCCAATTGGCGGACTGGTGAGGTGGTGTGGAGTGACCACCCCAAAAGTGTCACTACCCACAGACCTTAGAAGCCAGGCCTAGGACTATATGTACCAGGCTCATTCTAATTACACATTATGGCCTTAGGTGCTCCTCATAGAGTTGTCCAACTAAGGAACAGTATAAAGAAGACACTGGTTGGTCTAAGCCCCAGGAGTTAGTCTTTGACTAGCACCTCGCGCAAAAGTGACCAAGTGTTAAGTGGACACAGTTGCTAGCAAGTGATTGCCTAGGAACTGCTCAGTGTGGAACCGTGATCCTGAGGGTGATATCTTCTCCTAGCTGAAATTCTAGGAGCGGACGACAGGTGCTATTGTGTCCGCCCTATTTTCTAGTCCGTTTGCCTCAGGCCGGTTGACAAGGGGTTATGGGCCTACACTGACTAGTTGTAAGGCACGCTTCGCTCAACTCTGGCACACACTCTCCAAGTGCACACGCCGGCTCCATCAGCTCCATCAGCTCCATCAGCTTCATCAGCTCCAACGGCTTGGTCTGCACTTAGCACACAGGGACCAAGGACAAGCTCTGCCCTTGGAGGCACGACCCTTGTGTCCCAACCAGGACAAGCTCTGCCCTTGGTGGCAAGACCCTGGGTGTGTTGGTGTAGATGTATTCTCTGTCTGTAGGTGAACATCGGCTGGAGGGGTAAGCAACGGATCTGCATCCTAAAACCGGTAGCAGACATCAGCCAACATCAGCCTACATCGGCCTCAACGCAGCAGAGACGTGGGAAGCAGACAAGGGCAACAAAAATGGTTGACCCATCGGGAGGAGTGGGGGCTGCCGCAGGGCAATCCTCAAGCTCAATAGTGGCTACCACAGGGCAGACCACTGGAGCAAATGTGAGTGCTACGTCACTGTCGCAAGGTCTTGGACCCCTGGGAGGAATCCCCATTTTTTAGGGGATTGACTTCCCCCTTTGGAGATGGCAGTTCGAGCTGGCGATGAAAGTACGTGGCTTCATCAAACTTCTGAAGGGAGAGGAGCAGGTTCCCGCGAAAGGCACATCTGAGCATGAGGCATGGATGGATCGAAATGATATTTTCATGTCATTCCTCAGCAACGCGATAGCCAAGAAGTATGTTCCCATCATTGCCGGGTACACGCTGGCTTCCGAAGCTTACGACAAGCTCAAGCGCGTGCACCAATCCACCTCCCTCGCGAACAGACTATTCATCCTACAACGGCTGATCAGCATGCGGGCGAATGAGGGCAAATTAATCCCCGATTTCCTACAGGAGTTTGAAGGACTCCTTGGCGAGGCTCGCCAGATGAACTGGGACCTTGACGAGAACATGCAAGCCATGATCCTCCTCATGGCCTACCGGAGAGCTGGAGCCCAATGATCACCGTCTTGGGCGGCTGGAAGGAGGACGACCTGACGTACACGGCAGTGTCCGAGTACGTGCGAAACAAGGCCATGCACCGTAGCGGAAGTGAGGTTAACTTCTCAGCCTATGCCGTACGCTATGGTGGCCGCGGAAGCAAAGGGTCAGCCTCTGGTCAGAAAGGCGGCAGCGGAAGCGGTGGTGGCGGATGTTGAGAAAAAATTGCCCCTCCGCATGCCCAAGTGCGGCGCCGGGAGGCGCTGACGAGCCGCCAGAAAATGGAAACGCCACTCCGGCGGATCTGGCGACTCGATGTTTGCTCAGATCCTAAAATGGAGGATTTCCCCTGAAAGTTGACGAGTAGCTAAATCCGGTGGAAGTTGTTTCGCCGGAATCGGACAAGTATCGAGGGAGATATGGCTTTCCAAAGTTGGGGTATGCGCAGCGGCTCTGGGAGCCGGCTGCGACTCGAAATCCGGTCGATAATCGACCGAACCGAGTAACGAAAACACCATCTGGAGAAAATGCTCCGATAGGCCTGCCGAGGCGTCCGGTGGATGATCCACCTGATCCGGTGGATCATTCACCGGATCCAGTAGTGCAGGTTGTTACCGAGGGACTTAGCCAAAATCCTGGCTCGACGTCCGAAACTCAGTAGTGCGTTTTGTAAATCGGGGACTTCGTCAAAATTCTGACTGCAGGTCCGCGGACAGGTTTCGAACCTCGTCACACCCCATCACCAAACACGACCCGAAAGTGGGTAGGGTGCGTGGAAACANAAAAACTAACGCAAAACGACGTTATTCCCTTCGCAAACTGACTGTCTCTAAATTCCTGCTCACATAGCGTGAGGCGACCAAAAAGCTCACGCTTAGTCTCAGATTCGCCCAAAACAGTAGACGTGAATCACTAGAGGCGATCAGACAAACGTCGGGACCGCACCACGCGGATCTCATCCTGACAAAGGGTTATGGGCCCACAGGTCTGAACGCCTCCAACGTTCACGTCTTCCGCAGCGCACGGGATCGTCATCTTGGACGTCGCCGTGAAGTTCTGAGAACTCGTCGGAGTAGCAGCTGCGCACATGGCGCAGAAGGAGACGCAGCCCATTCAGAAGTATGCGGGCGGCCCGGGCTTTGGGCTATGGAGGTGGCAGTTTGAGCTGCACCTCTCGCATAAGGGGCTGTTGGACGTCATGTTGGGAAAGGAGGTGCTCAGAGAGGCGACTGCTACGGACACGGAGAAGCAGGCCTTCAAAAAGAAGAACACGGAGGCGCTCATGCTCCTGGTGTCCGGGACGGCCGAGTCGCAGTGGGGCTACTTCCAAGGCTGCAAGCTGGTAGCCGAAGCTTGGGAAAAGCTGTGCGCCATCCACCAATCCAAGTCGCTCGTGAACAAAATCTTCGCGATGAAGTGACTCCTCACGGTGAGAATCGAGGAGGAAGATGATGCCATCTCCGCCATGTAGCAGATCGAGTCGCTCGCCTCGCAATGCAATGACGTGGGGTGGAAGATCGACACGCAGCTGCAGGCGATGGCCCTCCTCATGGCCCTACCTGACAGTTGGGGCCCACTTATCACCGTTCTCGAAGGATGGTCGGAGGACAAGCTCACCTATGGCGCGGTCGCAGACTACATCCGCAACGAGGCGCAGCGCCGAAGCTGCGGGGAGTCCTCGTCTTTCTCATCGGCCCTCGTCACCAAAACACGTGGTGGCGGAAGTGGGGGCCGAGGAAGTGGCGGAAAGGGCGGCGGCAAGAAGGGCGCCAAGAAAGGTGCGTGTCGCAACTGCGGCAAGGAGGGCCATTGGGCCCGTGGGTGCCCGGAGGAGGCGAAGACCGGCGGCAAAAACAGCAAGGGCAGGTCGCTCCTCAATGGCAACAAGAACCACTTCCTCAAGAAGGCCAACAGGCGGTGCCTGGATTCTGGGGCCGAGGAGCACACCCAAGTCGAGAAGGTGGGGTTCGTCACCTACGAGAAGTCCTCCAAGTCAATGGTGGTCGCGAACGACAAAGTCGAGCCGGCGGCTGGCCAAGGTGACGTGGAGGTGGAAGTCGTGGTGGGCGGTAAGAAAGAGCTGTGCACCATCCGTGATGTGCAGCACGTCCCCGGCCTGGCTGATATTTTGAGTGTCAGCCGCTTGACAGACAAGGGGTATGAGGTGCTCTTCCGCAGGAAAGGCGCAGTGGTGCGCATCGACGGCGACGGCGAGGTCGTGCTGGAGGCGAAGCGCGAGGGCGGTCTCTACATTGTGGAGACCAAGGTGGTCCCCGCGGCATCCGACGCAGCAGATTCGCAGGAGCGTGTCGTCAACATGGCCAAGGGAGGAAGCGCTGATCTGGATCTCTGGCACCGACGGTTGGGGCATTCGGCGCCCGCAACCGTTAAGGAGATGGCAAAGCGCGACATGGTGCGCGGCCTCGTCATTTACGGTGCAGACGCGGCAGCAGATGCAGTAGCGCACAAAAAGTGCGAGCCTTGCATTTAGGGCAAGGCGCGGCGCAAGCTGTTGAACGAGAACACGGCTCGCGCAAAGGACCTGCTGGAGGTCGTGCACAGTGACGTGTGCGGACCGTTCAAAACGCCGTCAAACGGCGGCTTCAGATACATTGTCACCTTCATTGACGACTGCAGGAGAAAACTCTACGTGTACTTCATGAAGCGGAAAGGCGAGGTCCTGGACCGGCTGAAGGAGTACGTCGCAACGGTGGAGAGGCAAACTGGCCGGAAGGTCGTAGCGCTACGCAGCGACAATGGCAGAGAGTACGTGGGCTGCAGCAGGTGGATGAAGCAGCAGGGCATCAAGTGGGAACACACTACGCCGTACTCGCCACAGTCCAACGGAGTGGCGGAGCGGGCGAACCAGACGCTGCTCAACATGGTGCGGACCATGCTTGTGGATGCGGGGTTGCCGCGAGGTTTCTGAGCGGAGGCTGTGCGTACAGCGAGCCACACCATCAACCTCACCCCAACAGTGTGCTGAAGGGTAAGGGCGGCTGGAAGACGCCGTAAGAGGTTTGGAGCGGGCGCAAGCCAAACGTGGCGCACCTGAAGGTGTTCGGGTGCAAGGCGCACGTGATGGTGCAGGCGGCGCAACGACGCGACATCAAGCTGGAACCGCGGGCAAAGCCGTGCTTGTTCCTCGACTACGAGAGCACGCAAAAGGCATATCGGCTCTGGGACCCGCGCACGCAAGAGATCATCCGCAGCCGTGACGTCGAGTTAAACGAGCAGCAGAGCTTCAGCAGCAGCAGCAGCAACGACATGAGCGTCAGGAACACTCCAAAATAGGGGGAGTGGTTCCAGCTCCTTGACTACGAGGAGGAGCCGGCGGACGCGGAGGTCGATGATGCGGCGTCGGAGCGCAGCGGTGCAGTAGGTGCAGCAGCCGACGCGGAGGACTCCGACGATGATGCAGCTTGGGTGGAGATCCGGCGGAATGATCCGTCGAAGGAGGCACCGCGGGTGCCGAAGCGCGCACTCCCGGCGGAGTTCGCGTCGGGCGTCGGAGAAAAATCCTCCGGACGCGCCGCTCGTCCGGTTGATGGTTCACCGGAGCGGGAAGAATCCTCGGGAAGCCGTCCGGTCGATGATTCACCGGAGCGGGCTGAGTCGGAAGGATCGCAGCAGAGCGACAAGACGCCGCCAAGACTGCCGCGCGGCAGCGGGAGGCAGCAGAGAGCGGGGAAGCGTTTCGACGTAGGCACCGGTCGATGGATTGGCATGACGCGGTGCATGCTGGCTGCATCAACGGAGCCGACGACCGTGCAAGAGGCGCTTGCGCGGCCTGAGGGAAAGCAGTGGGATGCCGCCATCAAGTCGAAGTTGGCGTCCACTGCAGAAAACGACACGTGGCAGCCGGTTGACAGGCCGAAAGACGCCAAGGTCATCGGCTCCAAGTGGGTCTTCAAGACCAAGTTCACAAAGGAAGGTGTGGTTGATAAGTACAAGGCGCGGCTCGTGGCGAAGGGGTACGCACAGTGTAAGGGCGAGCACTACGATGAGACGTTCGCCCCCGTCGCCAAGTTCACAAGCATCCGGGCGATCCTTGCGGTGGCAGCCGCGAAGGACATGGAGCTCCACCAAATGGACGTAAAGACGGCCTTCCTCAATGGCATCATCGACAAGGAAATCTACATGGAGGTGCCGGAGGGGGTGGAGGCGCCGGAGGTCAAGGTGTGCAAGCTGCGGAAGTCCTTGTACAGGCTAAAACAATCGCCCCGATGCTGGTACCAACAGATGGACAGCTTCATGGCACAACTCGGCTTCAAGCACTGTGAGGCGGATCACAGTGTGTACGTGCAACGCAGCAAGAAGCTCCATCAGATTGTCGCACTCTACGTGGACAATCTGATCTTGTGCTCCTCAGACCTGCCGAGCCTACAACAGCTGAAAGAGCAGCTGAGCAGCAGGTTCCAGATGTCGGATATGGGGGAGCTGGAGTTCTACCTCGGGGTGAGCATTACGTGGAACCGGAGGGCGCGCACGCTTGAGCTGGGACAGGCCAAATACGTGGCCGAGGTGCTGAAGCGGTACGGCATGGAGGACTGCAAACCAGTGTGCAGTCCAGTCTCCACGACCTATGAACTGAGTGCGGCAATGGCGCCGCAAACAAAAGAAGAGCGGGAGGATATGGCAGGGGTGCCTTACCAATCAGCAATGGGCAGCCTCATGTACGCCATGGTGGCGACTCGACCGGACCTGGCCTACGTGATGGGCCAAGTGAGCAGGTACGTGGCCGACCCAGGGCCACTACACTGGCAGGCGGTCAAGCGCATCCTCCGCTACCTGCAGGCGATGCGGCACGCGCGCCTGAGGTTCGACGGCAAGGGGCGGGCGGACCCTTTGCGTCTGATCTGCTACACGGACGCAGACTACGCTGGGGATGTGGACAAGCGGAAGTCCACATCCGGCTACGTGTTCTTCCTCGCTGGTGCAGTGGTCTCGTGGTGCAGCAGGAAGTAGGACTGTGTCGCCACCTCCACAGTGGAAGCTGAGTACATCGTGCTGGCCGAGGTGGTCAAGGAGGCGGTGTGGCTCCGCAGGTTGCTGGGGGAGCTGGGCGTGCCGCAGCTGGAGCCTAAGGTGGTGCATGAGGACAACACCGGCTCCATCTCGCTGACCAACAACCCGATGCAGCACAGGAGGACGAAGCACATTGACGTGCGTTATCACTACACACGGGACATGGTCGAGAAGGGGCAGGTGGTGCTGCAGCACTGCAGCACGCACTGCATGCTTGCGGATTGCTTGACCAAAGCGCAACCCGCAGACCGGCACGCGATGAGCGTGGCCGGACTTGGAATGACCAGCTATGATGGGCTGGAGGGCGCAGCGGAAGATGAGTGAAAGCAAGCAGGAGCAGCGGGCATGGACGGTGCAAGGGGGAGAATGTTGAGAAAAAATTGCCCCTCCGCATGCCCAAGTGCGGCGCCGGGAGGCGCTGACGAGCCGCCAGAAAATGGAAACGCCACTCCGGCGGATCTGGCGACTCGATGTTTGCTCAGATCCTAAAATGGAGGATTGCCCCTGAAAGTTGACGAGTAGCTAAATCCGGTGGAAGTTGTTTCGCCGGAATCGGACAAGTATCGAGGGAGATATGGCTTTCCAAAGTTGGGGTATGCGCAGCGGCTCTGGGAGCCGGCTGCGACTCGAAATCCGGTCGATAATCGACCGAACCGAGTAACGAAAACACCATCTGGAGAAAATGCTCCGATAGGCCTGCCGAGGCGTCCGGTGGATGATCCACCTGATCCGGTGGATCATTCACCGGATCCAGTAGTGCAGGTTGTTACCGAGGGACTTAGCCAAAATCCTGGCTCGACGTCCGAAACTCAGTAGTGCGTTTTGTAAATCGGGGACTTCGTCAAAATTCTGACTGCAGGTCCGCGGACAGGTTTCGAACCTCGTCACACCCCATCACCAAACACGACCCGAAAGTGGGTAGGGTGCGTGGAAACATTGCAGGGGGCCCCCACACCATGTGCAATGGGACATGCGCCTTGGGAAAGGCGCTTCGCACGTGAATGAAGGCGCCACGGCGAGTGGCGGCGTCAGGCTTCTGTGGTGGGTGAGACCTGCGCTTCGACAAGCATAACTTGAGCTACGCTTGGCCGAATCGCGCGCGGTTTGGTGCGTTGGAGAGCTCATGACTAGCCCTATAAATGTTGTGATCATATTTATGTTCAAAAACTAACGCAAAACGACGTTATTCCCTTCGCAAACTGACTGTCTCTAAATTCCTGCTCACATAGCGTGAGGCGACCAGAAAGCTCACGCTTAGTCTTAGATTCGCCCAAAACAGTAGACGTGAATCACTAGAGGCGATCAGAAAAACGTCGGGACCGCACCACGCGGATCTCATCCTGACAGCGGAGGCAACAATGGCGGCAAGGCTCCCAAGCGACAGGGAAACTGCCACAGCTGCGGTAAACCTGGGCATTGGGCAAGAGAGTGCAGGTCGCCAAAGAAGGAAGACGGCGGAAGCGGTGGGAACAAAGGCAACAAAAAGGGTGGAAAAGAAGCCACCAACATGATGGCACAGAGCACGCCTCCAGCAAAAGGAGCGGCGCTGCTCAGGCCAGGAGCTTTTTGGCTCGAGTTCGGCACCGATCATCACTCCAGCAATGACCAGGCTGGATTTGTCTCCATCGGCCCCACCGATCGGCGGTTCAGATGTGCAAACGGCAGTGTCGTCAACGCAAAGGGCGTGGGAGACAAGTTGGTGAGCATCAACCTTAATGGTGCAGAGAAGGATCTACGGCTACGTGACGTGGTCTACATGCCCTCCTTTGCGGCAAACCTTCTTTCCGTGTCAAAGATAACGGACAACGACATGACAGTGATGTTCACACAGAAGAAGGCGGTCATCGCAAGGAACGAGGACATCAAGGTCCTCTATGCCAACAAAGATCTCATGGCACAGGTTCCACGGGATGACGGACTCTACGTATTGCAGACAATGGCAGCAAAGAGCTCGGAAGACAAGGGTCATGCGGGTGCAGCGGAGGCAATGGTCTCGGCACCAACACAGGAGAGCACACCAACGAGAACTGAAAAAGTAACCTCTACCACAAAGGACGAAGACGCTGATCTGTGGCACAAACGCTTTGGGCACGTTGCAAACAGCACACTCCAAGTCATTCAGCAACAACAGCTGGTCCGTGGCATGGATGGTTGCAAGAAGGATGCGGTTGGGTGTGGCAGCCTGTGTGAACCTTGCCTCCAAGGCAAGACCAAACGAACGCGCTTTGAGCGCAATGGTCGCCGCGCAGAATCGCCGCACAGAATCAGACCTGATTCATGCCGACGTGTGTGGACCCTTTCGCACGGCGTCAAACGGTGGTAGCAAGTATTTTCTGACCTTCATAGATGACCACAGCCGCAAGGTGTGGATCTTCTTCCTCAAAACAAAGGGAGAGGTCAGAGAAAAGTTGCAGGAGTTTGTCGCCATGGTGGAGCGACAGACCGGAAAGAAAGTCAAAGGGATGCGGAGCGACAATGGCGGAGCGTACGAGGCATGCAAGGGCTGGTTGCGGCAACATGGGATCAACCACCAGCCCAGAACGCCTTACACGCCGCAGAGCAATGGTGTTGCCGAACGGATGAATCAGACCATCCTCAGCATGGTGCGTAGCATGCTCTTTGATGCAAGGCTTCCACCGCGGTTTTGGGCGGAAGCAGCAAGAACGGCATGCTATCTTGTCAAGCTGACTCCTGCGGCTGCTCTGGGCAGGCGCGGAAAGAAGAAGGGCAAGCAACAGGTGACGCCACAATACGTTTGGTCAGGGAAGAAGCCGGACGCACCACACCTGAAAGTATTCGGCTGCACCGCATGGGCAAAGGCCCAGGCGGGTGAGGGTGCCGGCAAGCTGGATTCAAGAGCACAAAAGTGCGTTATGGTGGGCTATGAGACGGCCCACAAGACATATCGCTTGTGGGACCTGGCAGGAAGAAGACTCATCAGCAGCCAGGATGTAACCTTTGACGAGAGGAAACCAGGCAAGGAAGAGATGCTTGATCCCACGGAAACTCCAAAACAGGGAGAGTGGTTGGTGCTGCTAGAGTCAGGAGATCAAGCTCCTGAAAACTGGCAAGTGGTGCCAGTGCGGCATGCCCTGAAGAAGAGTGGTGTGCCAGGGGGAGCGGCTGCGCAGGCTGACGNAAGCTCGACAAGGAGGTGCTAATGGAGGTACCGGAAGGTGTCAAAGCACCCGAGGGTAAGGTGTGCAAGCTGGTGAAGGCGTTGTACGGGCTGAAACAGGCCCCACGGATCTCGTACAAGGAGATGGACAGCTTCATGACTGAGATCTCCTTCGCACATTGCAAGAATGACCCTAGCGTCTAAGTGCGGGAGGACGAACGTGGCTTGCTACTTGTGGCGTTGTACGTGGATGATCTTATCATGTGTTCTTCCTCGCAGGAGGCCCTCACGGACCTCAAGAAATATCTGGCCGGCAGATTTAAGATGAAGGACATGGGACCTCTCGAGTACTACCTCGGGATTGCTGTTCACCGCAACCGCAAAGCAGGCACCATCGAGCTCAACCAGACCAAGTACATCATGGACATCTTGAAGCACTACAACATGGAGGACTGCAAGCCCGTCAGCACCCCCATGCCCTCCGAGTGCAAGCTCTCCTCCTCCATGTCACCAAGCAACGAGGCAGACCGGCGGGAGATGCAAAACATTCCATACCAGTCCGCCGTTGGAAGCCTCATGTGTGCAATGGTGGGAACATGACCTGACATTGCTTATGCAGTGGGTCATGTGAGCAGGTTTGTGGCCAACCTTGGGCCAGAACATTGGCAAGTCGTGAAGCGGATTTTTCGCTACCTCAAAAAGACTCGGCACGTTGGACTTCGGTTTGGAGGTCTAGAAGGATCAGACTTGCTACGACTGACATGCTACACTGACGCGGACTGGGGAGGACGGATTGATGATAGGAAGTCCACCTCGGGGTTTGTCTGTCTTCTCAATGGTGGTGCGGTCTCGTGGGCAACCAGGAAGCAGGACTGCGTCTCGCTTTCTACTGCTGAGGCGGAGTACACTGCTCTCTCCGAAGTGTGCAAGGAAACACAGTGGCTTCGCAGTTTGCTTCATGAGATCAAGGCACCACAAGAGGAAGCAACGGTCATCCGCATCGACAACCAAAGTACCATCGCTATGGCAGAGGACGACATGATCTCCCAGCGTACAAAGCTCATCGATATTCGGTACCACTACCCACGTGACCTTATCGCCAAGGGCGTCGTGGAACTGGAGCACGTCACAACCAAGAAAATGCTTGCCGACTTCTTGACAAAGCCGCTAGACAGCGACTTGCATGTTGCAGGTGCTTGAGGAGTCGGCATGGTGGATGCAAGAGATGAGAACTAAAGACCAAGAAAGTGTAGCGCAACGGATAGCATGTTGGACTTAGGGACAACAGGTCCTACGATCGAGCCTTGATGTGCGCATGAGGTTTTTTGACCTTCTAGCATAGGGGAAGTTTCTTTGACATTTCTCCATGCATGAGGAGAGTGCGCCACTTGGCGGTCAGTGGATGCGCCAATTGGCGGACTGGTGAGGTGGTGTGGAGGGACCACCCCAAAAGTGTCACTACCCACACACCTTAGAAGCCAGGCCTAGGACTATATGTACCAGGCTCATTCCTCATTCTAATTACACAATCTGGCCTTAGATGCTCCTCACAGAGTTGTCCAACTAAGGAATAGTATAAAGAAGACACTGGTTGGTCTAAGCCCCAGGAGTTAGTCTTTGACTAGCACCTCGCGCGAAAGTGACCAAGTGTTAAGTGGACACAGTTGCTAGCAAGTGATTGCCTAGGAACTGCTCAGTGTGGAACCGTGATCCTGAGGGTGATATCTTCTCCTAGCTAAAATGCTAGGAGCGGACGGCAGGTGCTATTGTGTCGGCCCTATTTTCTAGTCCGTTTGCCTCAGGCCGGTTGACAGTGGGAATGTAGCTGTGCAAAATGTCGTGTTGTGGTTACCAGACACAGGGGAAAGTTGAAGCGCATTTGCCGACAAACTGGGAGCAGTTTTGAGCAAGTCATGAGAGATCGGTTCGATCTCGTAAATGCCTCTACAGTTGCACGCAACAAGCTGAAGTAGCTGAAGCACATCGGCTCAGTTCAGGAGTACACGTGTTGATTCTTGGTGTTGTGCTCAAAGATTGATGACATGAGTGAGCTAGAGATGGCGGACAAGTACGACAACGGCTTGAAGTTGAAAATTCAGCGCACGCCGGCACTAAGTGGAATCTCAGAGTTCCAGGCGATTGTGACCACTGCTGAGCGCGTGGTCGTACTGCCTTACCATCGAGGGGATTTCCGTGAGAAGCAGGAGAATTTTCAGCGTCGAGCATAGTCCCAACAAGTTGACCCCATGGAGATCGACGCGGTGCAAGGAGGCTAGCAGCAAAGCAAGCCGCGTGGTGGAAATGGTTGGATCTGCGGAAAGCATGCACACCACAAGAAAGACTACAAGAAGAAGCAGCAAGGAAACGACAACCAGCAATGAGTGGTGGACGGCCAACTGCTGGGAAAGCTTTTTCCGCATCAGCAAACACCAACCTCAAAAGTCCTTCGACAACTAAGGATCTACCGAGTGTATTGCTGCAAAGCAAAGGAAGTGGGAGCATTTTGGGAATCCTCCTGAAAGCCAAAACTTTATCGGCTGGTTCTACGGACGGCGAGGGGTGCCAGACTCACCGGCAGATTAATGCATTGCTGGATTGCTGCACGTCGCACTCATTCTTCATCGAGCAACCTGCAGAAAGGTTGAGGCTTGCATGGTTACCTGAGAAACCAACTAAGGCCAAGTTGGTACAAGGAGAGCTAGAGTGCGGATTACCTCTGAAGCCCTTGAGGGTATGTCTTGGCAAACTGTCGTGTGAGGTAAACTTTTGCACATGCCCGATGGATGCCTACAATGCCATTTTGGTGCGTGACTGGTTGCACCAGTGGATTCCTGCTGTGGATTGGGTGCGCAGCCAAGTGAATGTGAAAAGCAGATTGTTTTGCAGTTATGGGCTGAGGAGAAGGACTCCAAGTCAGGAAAGGTGCCACAATTGAGTTATGTGTAGCTGAAGCACTGTTAGTACAAGGGGGACCAAGTGTACCTTGTATGGGTACAGCAGAAGGATGCAGTTGAAGAGGTGGAAGTGTTGGCGGTAAACGCAAAGCAACAAGAGGGAGAGCACCAGTACCAGAGCTATCAGAAGGCGTTAAAGGAGTGTTGGACAGCTAAAGTGATGTGTTTCCTGCTGAGCTGCCAAAGGGGTTACCACCAAGGCAGGACATCGACCATAAAACTGAGCTGGTTCCGGGAGCAACTCCAACGGTGCGGGCTGCTTATCGCACAAGCGATAATGAGCTGGGTGAGCTAAAGAAGCAGTTGGAGGAGTTGACGGAGTAGGGATTCAGCAGACCGCCAGTGTCATCCTACGCTACATCGGTCCTCTTTGTGAAGAAGAAGAAAAAGATAGGGGAGTTGCGGATTTGCGTGGATTATTGTGCACTGAACAATGTAACGATCAAGAACCGGTATTCGCTGTCGAGGGTTGAGGAGTTGTTTCAACAGCTGAGGGGAGCAAAATTCGTTAGCAAGATTGACTTACCCTCGGGGTACCATCAGATCCGCATTGCAGAGAAGGGTTTGGGGAAGACGGCATTTCGAACGCGGTACGACCATTTTGAGTACCTCGTGATGCCGTTTGGGTTGACCAACACTCTTGCAACGTTCATGAGTCTCATGAACAGGATCTTCTACCCTCATCTAGACCAGTTTGTGGTGGTGTTATTCAACAACATCCTCATCTACTCTCGAACCTTTGAAGAGCATCAACAACACCTTCAGCAGGTGTTGGACATTCTACGAAGAGAGAAGTTGTTTGCTAAACTCTCCAAGTATGAGTTCGAGAAAAGGGAGGTGGATTTCCTTGGGCACATCGTGAGAGACACATGGACCCAAAGAAGGCTGACACCAAAGTGCGTGCGTAATATCCAGGTCAACCTGGGATTTGTAAATCACCACTGAAAATTCATTCAAGGGTATGCAAAGAAGGGTGCGCCGCTGACCCAGCTGCTATGGAAGGATCACTAGTGGGAATGGGGTAAGAAGGAGCAAAGGAACTTCTAGGAGCTCAACATTACAATGTGTGCCACTCAAGTCCTGGTGCATCTGGATTCATCCAAGGAGTACGTCACGGTGACAAACGCAAGCGACTATGCCATTGGGGCGGTGCTGATGTAGGATCACAGGAAGGGGCTACAGCCGATTGCGTACGCATCACACAAGCTGCAAGGTGTAGAGCTGAACTACGCAATCCATGAGAAGGAGATGCTAGCGGTGATTCATGCGTTCAAAAACTGGATGTGCTACCTCGAGTCGTGGCACTGCGTGGACTTCACAAATCATTACGCCCTGAAGTACCTGAAGAAGGAGCTGAATCTCAGTTGCCGGCAAACTCATTAGATGGAGTTTTTGGAAGGAAGTTTTGACCACGAGATCAAGTAGAAGCCTAGGAGGGTGAACCCAGCAGATCCTTTGTCAAGGAGGCCAGACTTGAGCCTCAACGCCATCTCAATGCTAATGAGATCTCCAGTCATGCGCAGCCTGTTCAAGCACAGTTATGGCGTGGAAGGTGAGTTCACGAGTGGTGCGCTAAAAGACGCCACATGGGATGGACAATCCTCTGATCTTGCCCCCTTTGCCATTGGCAAAGGGGGCAAGAGTAGAGGACTGTCCTCCCAGACTATGCACCATTGAAGCAGTCTCTGTTGGAGGAGATGTAGGACAGCAACTCCTTGGATCACTTCGGCTTCGACAAGACGCTCAAAGCCTTGGCACACCATTACTGGTGGTCTTCAATTGCGACTGATTGCAAGAGGTTTGTGAGCAGATGTGATGTGTGCCAATGCATCAAGGCACGGAGGACCAAGCCACCTGGGAAGCTACAATCATTGCCTATTCCTGAGAGGCAATGGAAAGACATCTCGCTTGAATTCATTGGCGGTTTGCCTGTGACACAGCAGGGTAACAACATAGTGTTGGTGGTGGTGGACCGGTTCTTCAAGATAGCACACTTCATCACATATCCTGAGGGCATCACATCTATAGGGACAACTCAACTCTTTGTCAACCATGTCATCAAGCTGCATGGAGTACCGTAGTCAATGGTCTTAGATCGCGATCCACGCTTCACTTCGCGGTTCTGGAGAGATCTTATGGAGAAGCTGGGTACACCGATGCAGCTAACCATAGCATACCACCCACAGAACGATGGGCAGATAGAGCACATGAACCAGATATTGGAGCAGCTGCTGCAGAGCATGGTTCCACCGGATGCAGAGGGTTGGGAAGAGAAGCTCAGAGTGGTAGAGTTTGCTTACAACTCAGCGGTGTGAGAATCAACAGGGAAGTCACCGTTTGAGGTGGTTTATGGCTACCAACCACAAAGCCCAGCCCTCCTTGCTACGACAACATCTCTTATGGCTGTGCAACAGATTGCTAATGGATTTTCCACCACTTGGGACGTGATGCGGCAGCGATTGTTAAAGGCAAAGAAGCAGCAGAAGCAGCAGGATGATAAGCACCGCTCGGCGAAGGAGTTCCAAGTGGACGATCAGGTGATGCTGAATTCTGCTAACCTATAGCTGATGGGAGTAAGGAGCCCGAAGTTTAAGCCGTGATGGGTGGGTCCGCTTTGCATTTTGGAAAAGCGGTAGGCCGTGTCCTACAAGTTGGAGCTACCAGCTCACTACACCATCCATCCGATGTTTCACATCTCCCTGCTTTGTGCCTATCATGACCCCAACATCTTCTTCTAGGGTCGCGGGTAAGCTCCACCTCCTACTGTCCAGGTTGAAGGAAGTGAGGAGTTTGAGGTGGAGAAGATTTTGGCAGACCGCCAGAGGGGACGTCGACGTGAGTTTTTGGTGCAGTGGAAGGGGTATCCTGCAGAGCACAACTTTTGGGAGCCAGAGGCCAACTTCCATGTCGGGAGTACCAACA
>SZWC01010690.1:0-17144 GCA_023375785.1 Penium margaritaceum | reverse complement strand
CACACACAGTGACTCACACAGTGTGAGTGTGTGGGTCACCCACACTGGGTGTGTGGGTGTGTGGGTGGGTTTGTGGGTGTGTGTGCTCGGGCTCAGCCGAGAGCAGCAAGAACACAAGGGGTTGGAGCGAACCCCCTTCTTTGTAGGCACGCCAACATGCCGTGGGCGGCGTTTTGCTGCACGGAACACAGGCAGCGAAGTACAGCACCGGCGGCTGCTGCTGGAGAGACTTGTGCGTGGGGCGAGCGAGCAGAAGACGATTACGCGCTCGTGTGTGTATGCAACGATGAAATTTTAAGTTTTAGTTTCTCTCTCTGTTGTGCGGTGGCAGTGGGCCGGGCGACGAGCTGCCGCTGAGGGGGGAACCGCTGGCTCGTGATGAGGGCTGAATTCACTTGCTGTGAATGGAGTGTCAGCGAACACCGCGAAGCAAACTGGAGTTGGAGGTCCACCACTGGTGGGAGTGGAGAGCTAGCGATACTGCAATCGCTGATGGAATGGAACGGAGGAAATTCCTCCTGAAATCTCAGGAAACTCCAGCGATCGCTGTGGGACTGAAGGCGAACCAGGGCCAGCTCCAAGAGGGAAACGCAACGCGCAAGCAGCGTTTGCCTCACGCGCGTGTTTGCTGCCGTCAACCGAGCCAAGCCTGCGTAGCAGGATGGTGGTATCTTGGCAGGATTCTGGCGGCCTTATGCTTGGGCAGGAACACACGAGCAAGTGCGACCTACGCGTGTGGTGCAGCTGCAACTAGATCTATTGGAATGCCAAGATGTTGAGTGCTCTTGCGCTTAAGTGCGATTGGTGTGGGGCTGTGGGGGCATTCGCCCCTAGTGGGCAGCTGGGACCACCAGGCGCAATCGATATGGCGCATTAGAGTCTAATGCGCCATATCAACTGTCGCGCCGGCTGTCCCGCTGAAGGAAACGCAGCGCGATCGTGTTTGGCCTCCACTTGGGCCATGCCGACGAGGATAGGAGCGAGAGCGCGCAAAGCATGCTGCCGCGTGATTGCAGAGCATAGCTGCCGCGTGATCATGCACTGAGCGGACCGCGAGCATGGCTCCACCAGTGAGACCGGCACGCCCGCAGATTTCGAGAGTTGGGGCCCGAATTTATTTTTTTATGGGTTTCATCTGTTCTTTTTTTAGTTGCATCAGGTTTCGTCGTGAGCTCAACATGTTTTTTGTGCGCTCCCCTTTTTTGCGACGGTTGAGTAGGAGTCGAACGTCAATTCATGTTTGATGTGAACGCTTGCGGGCTTAACACGGTGCGGAAGGTGGCTGCTGTCGTCCATGGAGGATGCGGCATCAGGTACGGCGACAGCCATGCTCTGTCGTCCTACGCGCTGACATCATCGGAGAGGCCCCCCAGCCAGAGCATCCGGCATGCGCCTCGGTTGTACCCCTTGGGCATTTCGTAGGGCTTCTGCTAAAAGTCCCGTTTCCTCTGAAGTGTTACATCCGTGAGCGCAATTTTCTGAGCTGGTCGAGAAGCCTATGAGAAATTACGAGTGAGAAAAGAGATGGGTGGACATATCCTCGGATTAAGCCGCCATCGTACTGGTATCCGCTGAAATAAAATCGCGAACATCCCACACACCATAACGATGCACCTAAGGCATCGAGGCTACTCACCGATAACAGAACAGTTGTCAAATAGCTGTGAGTTACTCTCGGTAAAGAGAAAACTGAAAATGAAAGAACTGACACAAACGCATCATGCACCAATCATAACAAATAGACCTCAAGATTCAAACTCAAATTTCGGTTGCTCTTGGGCTTTGGCGCAAATCATCCCGCCAAAACACTAACGGCCCCGGATTCTGTGCCGCGTTCGACAACATTTTTTGTACAGAAGTTGTCGTGGGTGTCTTAGGGCTCGGTCAGACCACAACCGGTGGCCCCTAGAAATACAGAAGGCGGGAGAATTGTGTTGAAATTACCAATATGGACGTGCGAGATGGCTCCAAGATGGCTTCATATGACAAGGCCGCTCTTCTGATAGGCCATGGACTGGTGGCCTGCGGTATGCTACGATGGCCTTCCCTCCAGTTCTTCTCCATGGTTTTGCCGAGCGGAGCCCACCCTGCACATGGGGAGGGTGGGCACTGATGTCCTCCAGCCCACTCCACTCCAACCAGGCCAGTGGAAGGGGCCGAACTTTGAGGGATTGCATGAAAGCAACGTCGTGAATCAACGTACAGAGGCCTTTATCTCGTCCTTCCATGCTAAGATTTAAATTAAAATTCTCCCACCTTATGTTTTTCGAGGGGCAACCCGTTGAGGTCTGGCCAGCCTCAACCTCCTTGTAAGGCTATCCCTAGGTTTGGCCTGCCACAAATAACTTTATTGGAAAAAAATATTTATTTGGATATTTATGTAGTGTGCTCGTCACTTGTCATTTCTCTGTACATTACTAAGCTATTGGAGCTTATGATACTTTGCGCATCTCCCTAACCTGACCCTTGCTATGTCTTGCTCCTGCTTGCTTGCTAGTGCGCCAGCTCACTGGACACGGTTGCCACGTCAGCAGCAGCAAGGTTAGGAGGCATCCTAGCAGTTCATCATCTCAACCTCCACGTACGGCTTTCCAAAGGTCTGCTCTGGCACAGAAAAGCTTTTGCTTGGAAAAGATGTTAAGTGAATACATCCGAACTGCATGGTTTTGACTTGCCTGGTCCAAAAGTAACGGATTCAAATGAGGACGATGGTAGGTGCCTGTTTCGAATGCTGGTGTCTCCTGAATGTCATGTCCAGCTTTTGCCTCGATTGAATCGCAGACATGGGAGGACCAACTATCGTTGCATTCGGACATCGCGTACATTCTGTTCTGCATGCTCAATTTTTTTTGGCAAAGATTTTGCTTCAATCCTCACATTCAAACAAACAGTACCCAGACCTATCACGACCGAGAGAAACATCAAAGCGCGGACCACGAGGTATATGCGACCGCCGGTAACCCATAACTAGTTTTTCCATACCTTGTGTTGGACGTCATACGGCGAAGAATCAAATGGCGAGCTCCAATCGCCGAATCTTATTGGCCTGCGATGGGTGTGCAATGCTTTTGATTTGTCATTGTCTTTTATGATGCATATTATAGTTTCCTATCGGTAGTGACACGTTTTGGAAAACAACATAAACATTCATGCCTCCATCTGTAGGTTTTGCTCAACAACTGTCCATGTGTAAATCTTACGGTAATCAACGAGATTGTTTTTTGCCCTCACACGACATCCGATAGGAGGGTAATCCTAGGACATGTTTCCCCCAACAACCAAGAAGAGGCACGGTATCATCCACATAAGGCTTCCAACAGCATGCAGTCCATGTCAAGAGTGGGGTCTAATTAGGCATCTTTCACAAATTAATCCAAAAATGTTTTTCCTTGTTTTTGGCGTGTCCTGTAAAGCTTAAATTCCAAGAACACATAAGTTTGATGCAGAAACCAACCAAAGGCAACCAAAACTTCCTCTATAAAATGTTTTTTTCAAGTATTTTGTTTTTCTTAATTAAATAAGCTTTGTTTTTAATTGCTACTATCAACTAGAGCCACATGTGGATGGTTCATATATGTTACGCCAAAATGGAACGTAGGTGTAACGGGTCTAGTCTCCAGCTCCTGCTTTGAAGTCGTCGTCAGAGTTCGCAGAATGGCATTCTCAGTCCGCGTCAGGGGTTTACCCCCTTCGCAGGACTTAGGGGCAATCGTCATTAACGACCCAGCTCAGGGAGACTCAACATTCTGAGTCTCCGAATGCCCACTTCCGCTTTTAACCCTACCCCTAGTTTTGGGACCCAAACCGGGGGTTTTTACCTGGAACTCATGTGTTCGCACGAGTTATTTCGTTTTTTTTATGTCGAAGTTTGTGGCAAACAAACTTCGATTCATGTTTTGACGTTCTGGCGCAAAATCTTTGCGTGTGAGGCACACTGGCCATTTCGTGCCAGTTTCTCTCGTCCCTCGTCCCCCTCCCTTGTCCTCGCTCGCTTGCTTGCGTAGAGGGCGAGTGGGGGCAAGGGCACGAGGCCACGAGGCCTCATCCTCATGGCCCCTCCCCCGCCGATCAGGTTGAGGCCGCGATCGGCGACTGGTGGCTTGCTGGCCGGTGGCCAGCCGGTCAATTGGCCGGCCGCCGGCCGTCTAGCCGGCCAGCAACGAGCTGGCCGGCGACCAGCCCTCACTGACGCGAGGGGTGGTGCGCAACCAGCCCTCGTTTCAGTGAGGAGGAAGGGCCGAACTGGCCCTCCCGTTACATGCCTCCCCACTTACTATGAACCGTCTCGGCTCATGAACAATAAGCACGATTGTCAGTTAGTGAGTCATCAACATTGTGAAAGAAAATTGCTTATTTCAATCACCTGGTAAACATGAACACGTGCATTGTACTTGGACCTAAGCTGCAGCTTTTAGGTCAGCACGGCTAGCGGCCTCCCCCCTTTAGGCTCGAGCGTCCACGCGACAACCATGTTGGACGTCACCAACCTCCTATGGTCGCTGTCCATGAGTGTTGCCCTATGGGAATGTTGTTCACTTTTTCCGTGTTCAGATTGTATCTCCTACCACGTGTCGATCTGTGCGAGCTGCAAGCTTGCTCCAGTACTCATTGACCACCCCTATGGGAAACCAAGATTCGGGCTCCCATGAATTATGTTGAGGTCCACAACCGGCCCAATGAACGAGGTACTCCCTAACAACGCGTGACTGAAGAGTACGCTCTTAGTGCTGGAGTAGGGGAAGGACCTCGTATTTGCCGTCGGCAGTAAGGACTACTGGCGGTTGTTGAACGGTTCTGTCTGCCATGTATAGAGCCAGCAGGCTCACATGAAACATGTCATGTATCTTCATACTCGGCGGAAGTAGCAATCAGTATGCCACTGGTGCGATGCGTCCCACAATGGGAAATGACCCAATCCATTTCAGTAGAAGTTTTCTTGCCCCTGGCGACTTCAGCTAAAGGTTTTTAGTGCTAAGAAGCACTTTGTCACCGATGTCAAACGAGATCTCATGGTGACTTTTGTCGACATATGCCTTTGTCGTTGCCGAGCACCTTGAAGGTGACCCTTTGCCTCCTATAATAAGGAGTCTATGTACTCAGCAAAGGCTTGAGCAGAAGGAACATGTCCTCCTCTACTCCCACTCTTCACCAATGAAGACGGTACCACTGGATTTTGACCATTGTTCAACACAAACGGTGTGAACTGTGTAGACTCGTTCACCGAGTTACTAACCGCATACTCTACTAGTGCTAGGAATTCGTCCCATTCATTCATGGCAAGGTCCACGTACATGTGGAGCATTTGTTCCAGAGTGCGGTTTTGTGCACTCTCTTTGTCCATCAATTTGAGGGTGAAATGCTGTGGACATTTGCGACTCACTATCAAAGTACTCATGCATCCTTTGCCACAACTTACTAGCAAAATTTTGATCTCGATCGGAGATAACACGCAACGGCAAGTCGTGGTACTTTACGAAACCCTCAAAGAAGAGATGAGCGGTCTCCTCTGTGTTCACGTGAGTGGTTGTAGGAATGAAGTGTGTCATCTTCATTAGAAGATCCACAACCACTAGTATTACATCGTGGCCACGGGCCGCGTCCTGAAGACCAGAAATGAAGTCCATGCTGACGCACTCCCATGTAGTCCCAGAAATGGGAAGCTGTTGGAGGAGTCCAACAAGCTTTTTTTTACTAGCCTTATTCCGAAGACATGGATCGCATGTCATACAATACTTACGGACATCGACACTCCTTCCTGGCCACCAACAGTGGTCCGAGAGTGCCTGTCGAGTTTTTTTAGGTACCACATGACCTGCGACCAGCGAGTCGTGGAACCGGTAGATAATCTTTGCTCGAAGGTCTCCCGAGTTTGGCACAATAACTTGTTTTCCGTGCCAGAAGATTCATGTGGCCTCTACCAATCCGTACTTTTCCAGATTTTAAGGGTCTTGAAACCAAGAATCTACGCAGTATCCCATCCTAATCCTATTTTCAAAACCGTTGTAGTAGACAATCTCTCGAGATGGTTGCCGCAGAGGTGCAGGGGGTTTTGGTTTTTGCACGGTTGCTGTCGCAATGGCCATAAAACATCCACCGATCTCGGTGGTTGCCTTCCTTCCCATAGGTTGTTGACCTATGTGGATCAGCCACATTGATGCATCCAGGCTCGTATTCCCATGTGAACGAGAATCAGCTCAAGTATTGACTCCAACGCGTTTGCCGTCTTGACAGGTTCGGTTGCGTTTGGAAAAAATCCAATGGATTATGGTCGGTCACGACCGTCACACCCCCTTCAACACCCTCAAGGTAGCAACGCCACATCTTGAAAGCATGTACTACCGCAAGGAGCTCTTGATCCCCAGTCATGTACCACGTTTCCGCGTGGATGAGCTTCCGGCTTTCATACGCAACTGGATGACCGTTCTGTATGAGGAGGGCTCTGAGTCCTACTACCAATGCATCACATCGAACCTCCTACGGTTGCCATGGATCTGGAAGAGCTAGGACGGATGGTGTGGATAGAAGCTCTTTGACTTTGAGAAAATCGTTCTCGCAATCAGATGTCTATTCGCAACGCACGAGCCTGATTATTGGTGCTACCAGGGTCGAATACCCTTGCATAAACCGTCGAAAGTAGTTTGCAAGGCCGAGGAAAGACTGAATCTGCCCATCATTTTTGGGGCGTGGCTAGTTGACAATAGCTTGGACCTTTCGTAGGTCGACACGGATGCCGCCCTTGCCGACGATGTGTCCAAGGTATTCAAGCTCATCTTGTGCAAACTTGCACTTGCTCACTTTCACATAGAACTTTTATTCCAAAGGATTGTGAGAGTTTCACGCAGATGTTCTTTGTGCTCTTCCATTGATTTGGAGAAAACCAGGATGTCATCCAGGTAAACCAAGACAAACTGTCCGAGTTTGCTTGGCGAACGTTCGGTTCATTTCTCCTTGGAAGGTTGCCGGGACATTTGTAAGCCCAAATCATAACACTCGGAACTAATAGTGCCCCATGTACATTCGAAATGCGGTTTTTGGCACATCATCTATGGAGTTGATGTGGAGTTGATGGTACCCTTGAGACAAATCCAAGGACGAAAATGCTTTTCCGCCTTGGATTTTGTCAAAAAGGTCCTCAATCAACTGTAAGGGGAATCGATTATTCACCATCAGCTTGTTCAATGCCCGGTAATCCATGCACATGTGTCAGCCACCGTTCTTTTTGTTCACAGAAAGAATTGGCGCACCGTACAGCTAGCTACTGGGCTCAATCCACCATTTGCAAGGTACTCTCTGATTTGGCGTTTAGCCTCTTGCCTTTTAGCAAGAGTAAGGCGATACATGGGTCTAAACGGAGGGGTTGCCTCCGGTTGTAGTGGAATCGTGTGGCCCATGTGTCTTTCTAGTTGAAGTCCATCCGGTNGTAAGGGGAATCGATTATTCACCATCAGCTTGTTCAATGCCCGGTAATCCATGCACATGTGTCAGCCACCGTTCTTTTTGTTCACAGAAAGAATTGGCGCACCGTACAGCTAGCTACTGGGCTCAATCCACCATTTGCAAGGTACTCTCTGATTTGGCGTTTAGCCTCTTGCCTTTTAGCAAGAGTAAGGCGATACATGGGTCTAAACGGAGGGGTTGCCTCCGGTTGTAGTGGAATCGTGTGGCCCATGTGTCTTTCTGGTTGAAGTCCATCCGGTGGGTCTTGGAATACATCCGAGAACTCCGCCAATAGAGATTTGATCTCTTGTGGCGTGTCTTCCTTCATGTCGTCCTTCACTTTCCGTAGGTAAGCCAAGAAGTATCGACAACCTTATCGAATACGTCTCTTGACCTGCATTGCAGACAAGTTGGCATGGACTTTGAGTCGGGTAGGTGAAAACTCCGTACTCGAAATCAACGTAAAGCGGTGCTATCTTTTTCGGAGGATCAATCACTTTGATTCAAAACACATTAGAGCCTTGTTCTAACGGATCCAGGGATCGCCTAGTACCATGTCAAACGGGTCAAGAAGGTTGAGTACTTTCAACGTGACACTCTATGTGTATCCTTGAATGCAATTCTTCGCTTTACAAGTACCGATCACGGGTAGCATACGGTTTTCACTGACAGCAACTGCACCATTTGATGGTTTGTACTTGAGGTCAACCTGTCGGGTAAAGCCAAGGCTAACAAAAGAGTCATCTCCTCCAGTGTCAGCAAGTACGTTCACAGGAGCACCAGCTAGGTGTCCTTTGAATTGCATCGTCATGTTCCTCTACTCTTCCAAGTGAACAGGCTCGACGATGGCGAGCCGGGTTTGTGATAAACACGGAATCTATACGACGGGCGTTACAACTCCCATAATTCACCCACTCGAGTCCACATCTTGTCTGCATGTGTGAATTCAGCTAGCACCTTCCTGTCTTTAAATTTGACTAGGTCGAAATCGTCCACTAAAGGTACCACGAACGTAATTGAACTCATTGCTTTGAGGGCATTTGCTTCAATCACTGTATCACACAACTCTTGCAGAATGGTCAGTGTCGCCACTACTAAGCATGTACGATCATGCATCTCGTCCGGAGATGCAAGATTTAGTGGGCAATGTCGTTCAACAAGTGAACAATGCGGTTTAATAAGAGGAGAGAAGACAACAAAGAAATTTGAACACGTCAAAAACTCAAATTGTTTAACATCCTCATCTGAAAACATGAACCCAGACTCATGATCCAGTTTTACCCGTGAGTGGTCTCCACTAACGTCACTCAGGGGTGGGGAAAACCCGCCCCACGGCCTTGTCTGTTACCACGGCCGGGCCCATTGCCGCGACCGCAACCTTGTCCACCACCCTGTCCGCGGCCTCTTGCTGCACAATCCCCACGAGGTGCTGCTGCTGCAGCTAACGCCGCGGCCTATTGTCCACCACCAGTAACCTCAGGGCACTAAGCCCTAAAGTGGCCCGGCTGCATGCAGTTGTGGTCGAGCCCTTCGCGGAAGGCTGCGTTGCGACGCTCACACGCCGCCTGCAGCTTGTCATTCTCGTGGCCGCGCCTGTTGTTGGGGCCCTTGTGTCCACTAGCCTTGTTGGCTGGAGGGTTTGCGGGCTGCTTGCCCTTGAACCCGCCTCGTAGTCCAGCCGACCGACGAGCCTCTACAGTGTCCATGCGCATGTTGCGGCCTTGCTGTGCACGCGCATTGGGCCGTGCATTAGAGTAGTGCTTCGGGTTCGCCGAATACACTTCGCTCATGTAGTCGCACAACGCCCTCCAGCTTGTCCAAGCTTGGCCAGTGGCTGTCGTGGTGGTCTTGTCCTTTAGTTTCTTGCTGGTGAGACCATCACGCAAGTACTCCAGCAGCATGTACTCTGGGTACTTGAAGGTCTGAGTCCCATCGCCCTCGGTGAAGCTTTTAGCTTCCTCCACAAGTGCGGTGAACTCGCTACCTGAAGTCCTTGATCTCGTGGAAGGCGCGCTACGCCTCCTCATGTTGGGTGCACTTCTTGTGCATGATCGTGCAGAAGGCCTCCCATGGCATGGGCTGCCACTTGAGATGCGGCTACTGCGCACTCCACTCCTTGACCACATACTTGAAGAGTTTGTCTTCAAGTCGCGTCGTGGCAAGGTCGCCCCACTGGCTGAGTGGAGCCTTCTAGACACGTATAACGTGCTCCATGCCATTCATCCAGTTGGTCAGCTTCACACCCTTCCGGAAGATCTCCACACTATGGAGGAAGGGCGTGTTCATGACCGGCCCCAAAGTTGTCGAGGTTGGCAAGTCGTCGCTGCCACCGGCAGTGGCATCCACAGCTACAGCACGCTATGCTTGCTGTTGCATCCTCACTTGGGTCACGCTGTGTAACGCCTTGTCGAGGTCGTTGCATTGGCAGCTTGCCTCAAGGACAATTAGGTGCTGCAGCTGGCGATCACGGTCGAGATCCGTGGTGCTCTGCCCGACGTGGGCCAGTAGGTTGGCAAACGCGAACTTGAGCTCCCATGTCGTCAGAGCATTGGCGATAGCCTCCAGGGCCTCGCATTGTCCGTGCACCCTTACCCACTGCAGGAGGGTACGGTTCACGTACATGCCTCTAAGGAGTCCTAACTTTCGTTGGAGACTGTCGTCGGCGACGACACTCGAGTGGGCGCTGCCCTGCACCATTGCGGCCACATCGTAGGAAGGGGGGTCTGCGTCCATTCCTCCAAGTGGTGCCGTATCTCCACCGTCGGTGGTGATCTTGAGTCGGCCTGCCGTCTTAGCAGCAAACTCTACAAGCCCACGACGGTCATCACGAATTTCCTTCGTGGCGTCGTCGTCCGGCTCGTTCTCACGGGAACTTCCCATGTGACTGCTTGCAATGCCCTTGCTACTCTTGGCAGTCTCGCTGCCGTCGGCAGCTTGAGGCGATGCGTCATGCGCCTTATTCTTCTTGATCAATCGGCTCGAGTTTGCCACACGACGATGGCAATGGTCGCGATCCTCTTTGCCTTCGCCATCGTCGGCGTCGTGCTCTTCGTTGAGGTCCTCCTCCGGGAGATCCTCTTCCACCGCGTCGTCCGTCGCATGGGTGTCGTCCACGTGCGCGTTGACGTATTCGTCGAGCACTTTCTTGGCCTCCGCAAGCTTCTCAGTGTCGCCAAGGTTGGTGTTGGTTGCCTTAGGCAGTACGGTGGCCTTAGGCGGTACGGTTGCCTTAGGCGGTACAGTTGCCTTAGGCAGCAAGGTTGCCTTAGGCGGTACGGTTGCCTTAGGCGGTACGGTTGCCTTAGGCGGTACGGTTGCCTTAGGCAGCACGGTTGCCTTAGGCGGTACGGTTGCCTTAGGCGGTACGGTTGCCTTAGGCGGTACGGTTGCCTTTGGGTTGGCAACCGTGCTCGCGACGGCGGCTCCCAAAATTTGGAGTCTGCCAAGGGCGTGTGGTGAGAACGTCACCACCTCACCCTTGATGGTCTTGGACGGTCTGGCACTTGCCATCTCGTTGTTCGTGCAACTAGCACGTGAAGATCGTTGTGAGGATCACCCAACAACGAGGAGGAATTTCCTCCTAAGGTCTTGCTCTCACAATCGGTGATGCAATTATAAATCTATGTTCTATTTTCCTAGGCCGCCACATCAGCACAAGGTTGTGGGTTTTGAAACTAGTCTTCCTAACCCGTGACTCAAACAGAAAATTACAAGACAAGGAAATGACAAGGGATGTGCGTGTCACTCACAAAACAAGAGCAGGGAGTGCAAAGAGGAATTCTAAGAATTCCTAACAAGTCTTTCACTCTTTATTGTACTTCTTGTCTTTCTCTTGTCTTCTTGTCTTCCTTGCTCTTCTGTTCTCGCTCCTTGACGCCTCTAGCGTTCTTAGCCAACATCTCCCTTGAGCCGGTGGCATTGGCGAGCTGCCAAGAATCTTCAAGGTGTCACTCTCTTTATTTTTAGGGTGCTCTCAGGCCGTGAGAGTCCCTAAGCTTGGGAAGGGGCGGTGTCCCAATTTTGGGATGAAGGAGCTTTGAAGGAGCCTTGAAAGTGAGGAGGATTTTGTGGTTTTTTAGGGTTGGAACTCACCATCCCGCACCACAAAAATCATTCTAGCCCTTTGGATATGAGGAGACACTGGAGAGAAGATTCTCCACCAAGTAGACCTCTTTTCAAGCTCTCTAACGTTCTTTACGGCGCTTCAATCCGTGAAGTGTAGATGCCGTAGTCCCTTCTGGCGTTTCTGTTACTACTTGCAGCTGCCGACGGCTTTTTACATGTGACGTAGCCGCCGTTTCCGTCGAACCCTTGGTCGCGGGGGTCATCTGGCTCTAAGAACCACTGTAACGGGTCGAGTCTCCAGCTCTTGCTCTGAAGTCGTCATCGGAGTTCACAGAATGGCGTTCTCAGTTCCTGTCAGGGGTTTACCCCCTTCGCAGGACTGAGGGGTAATCGCCATTAACAACCCAGTGCAGGGAGACTCGAATATTTCAAGTGTCCGGAGGCCCATTTCCATTTTTAACCCTACCCCTGGTTTTGGGACCCAAACCGGGGGTTTGTACCTCAAACTCGGATGTTTGCATGAGTTATTTTGTTTGTTTTATGTCGAAGATCGTCGCAAATGAACTTCGATTTACGTTTTGACGTTCTGGCGTGAAATCGTCGCATGCGAGGCACGCTGGCGATTTTGTGCCAGTTTCTCTCGCCTCTCGTCCCTCCTCCTCCTCCCTCGTCCTTGCTCGCTCGCTTGCAATGAGGGCTAGCGGGGGCGAGGGCACGAGGCCACGAGGCCTCGCCCTCGAGGCCCTCGTGGACCCTCAGCTGCCGATCGGGCTGAGGCTGCGATCAGCGGCTAGCGGCTGGCAGGCCGGTGGCCGACCGGTCGCTTGGCCGGCCGCCGGCCGTCCAGCCGGCCGGCAGTGAGCTGGCCGGCGGCCAGCGAAATGCTGGCCGCCGGCCAGCCCTCATTGACGCGAGGGGTGGTGTGCAACCACCCCTCGCTTCAGCGAGGAGGGAGGGCCGAACTGGCCCTCCCGCTACAGTAGGTGGTTCACAGGGATGACGTGCGTGACAAAAGACAATTTGGGTATTTAGGAAAAATGAATAATTTATATGAAGCAGTAAGGGTACTTCGATGACAAGTGTCGAGTGCGTTGAGTACAACTATACAATGTGTAGAATGAATTTGATGCATTAGTTGGGTCATCGGCGTTCAAGCCAAGCGACGCGTGCGAGGTCGAGCCATGAGTGGCTGATTCCAAAAGCTCTGACGAGAAGTCTGAGGGGGAACTTTGAGAGGCGCTTCTCTATAAAAGATGAGTGTCGCGAAGAAGTCGACCAAACAACATCGAAACATGGATAGGGTTCACAATACTTTGGTCGACCAAAGCTGTCAAAAACTCGTGGAACAGAACATCGGAGGTCGGGGAAGTTGGCCAAAATGCCATCAGCCCATCGGTGTAAAAGTCCTCAAGTCAACGCGCTCTGGGCCATGAGTGTAAAGACACAAATGCCCACTCGCGGAGTCTATAGACTAGTGTACATCAGGGATGTAACACTTCTCCCCTTTTAGCCGCGACGTCCCGGTGCGCTAGCACACGTTGGCCAGTGACAGCGAAAGTAGTCGCCAGTCAACTGATCGACGCCTTAGACGTTGTCGCAAGGCTCCCAGCTATACGCAACTTTGTAGCCATGTCACTTGACCACATATTCTGTTATGTACCAGATGTACATGAGTCCCTAATATTTTACAGTGGACATTTATGTTTTTACACAAACAACCCATCGCATCGTGAGAATCGCGATGTTCACTCTGATGGTTGAGGGAAAACCGGCCAACAACCTTGCCCTTAGTGGATATTCCCGAACCTTCTGACAGCTTTGACCACTCTCGCAAACCTGCAAACAGAAGCATCATGACCTTTTGGTCAACTTCTCGATGCATCGATACGAATCTGGATTTACAAAGATGCATCTCGCTTCTTCACCATCGATTCTTGAAGACCCCCAACTTCTCGACGAACCTTCTCGAATCCGACCGCTTATGACGCGACTCCGCATGCGTCCCTTGACAATTAACCCAACGACCCCGACTATGTTTCATTCGTAACTTTACACTAGTGTATGTATGTTCAATCATTTTGACCATTGTCAACAAAGTACACTTATTGCTTATTATAGATTGCTCAAATGTCCCAAATTCTATATTGTGTTCTTCCTCGCAACTTCTACCTGTTCACCATCTACGCTGCATTCGGCATAACACATGGAATCAAATCACAACGGTACTGGAGAGGAATCCGACTACTTTTCCCATCCGGTGGACTACCTCGCACAAGGCGTCAGTGCATCTCGTATGTCAAGACTTCGCAGAATTTGCGACTACAACATGAGGCAAGCAAGCGCAATAGACGACCAGGAGTGGGTCTTCAACGACGACTTTGGCGATGGAGGAGCAAAACGTGCCAATGCATGCAAACCGTGAAGCGACAGAAAATTCTGCCGTGGATGGCTAAGCAGCAGCTGGAACAACCCATACGGCTTCCAAAACCAATCCGGTCGTGGATCCAGTGGCGTTGAACCAGCCGCCCCAACCAACAACCTCAACAATAACAGCAGGGACGATAGGTGGCACTCGACGACAGGCAGTGATGAACAAGGAACTGGCAAACCGGATCTCCGTGCTCAAGGGGATAAACAACCACCTGCTCCAACAACTCAACGTCGTGATGGAAGCCCTTTGCAACACAAGCGCGCGTGAAGCGGTGCTCATCGAGAGAAATTCCCAACTCTTGAGCAAACCCAAAATTTTCCTGGCTCAACCAGAAACGTTTGATCCTGCAAACTCAAAGGCACCGATGGTATGGATGTGGCTCACAATTTTGGAGGAGTACTTCACCAATGCTGGGGTCAATGAAGATCAAAAGAATATTACCCTCATGGCAGTGCTTTTTGCGTGGCCCAGCGTTAAGTTGGTGGTCTGATACAAAGACCATTAAGCACCAGTAGGAGATCAAAGGATCATCATCAACGACCAACGGCACCTGTCTCACATCACCGAGCATAAGCCTTCTACCCTTGGAGTACATCAACCCACAACGGCAAGACAAGTTGACACCACCAACCGACTAGAGAAATTTTTTGAGCGTGATGCTTGCACGCTTTGGACGATAAGTCCAACGCACGATACAAGGTCTAGCGTCTACGCCCGCAGTCCGGCATGGCATAGTACACATAGATATTTTGTGAGATTGTTATTGGAGCAGACATCGCCCCCGATGAACTCTGTTTTCACTACAACCATGGCCTCAAGCGAGATATCTGGGAAGCAACTGCTATCTTCGACATCCATAATGACTTGCCGCAGATGACCGTAGTGGCAGAAAGAATCGACATCGCCTACTACAATGCTTGGTTCTAGGAATCCTATGGGTAGCGACCTCTTAACCACAGTTATCGTGTGTCGGCAGATTCCTCGACTCCGATGGAAGTAAACACCGTCGATAAGAGAAATACGCGAACCTGCTACACCTACAAAAATGTCGGGCTCATCGCTTGCAACTGTCGGAGCAAGCATCAGGCCAAAAATTTGGGGAAATCATTGAAAATGAGTCAAGAAAGAGCAAGGGGCAGGATTAAAAGATGCAACTCTTGTCCATGGAGCAATCTGCACCAATAATCACCAATTCAAACGGCCTACATCGCAGCAGAGGGTTTTTGAGATCGCAAAGTTTAACAAGGGGTACGAGGACGATCAACCGGCGATGCTACTGAAATTCCAGCCTCGAGGATACAAGAGTCGTAGAACGATATAGGCACTATTGGATGGAAAGCTTCACACAGCTTTGTAAGCAACAACATAGTTTGCAAACTGGTTTTGAAGACCAAACCAGGGGTGTTTGAAGGAAAAATGTGCCGACGGGAGATTACAGATACAAAGACTCAGAGAACCACTACGACTACAAGTGGGAGATCTACAAGATGTAACGGTTTGGAGGTCTTGTCCAATGAGCAATAAAAAAATCATCCTTAGATGAGATTTGGTGTACCGCCACTATCCGCAGGTTGACTGGAACAGTGACCACGTCTACATGGCGATCGACGGTGCCAAATGACAACTTTCACATGTGAGTTAGAAGCCGACATCAGAAGTAGCAGAGGTGGAAGCACCAGAGGAAGCCGCAAGAGCCTAAAAGTGACATCTTATGCAGCTGATACCACTCAATGTGGCCAAGCAATGCATACGACAAGGAGCTTGTTCATGGCTCCTACATCTCAAGCCAATGGAAGAAGCAGAACTAGCAGTAGTTGAATCAACATCGACCTCATCAACCTCATCGGCATCAACGAAGTTCGCGATGGTACGTGAAGAGTTAGCACCACTCATTCAAGAGTTTGGGAATGTCTTCCCTGACAAACTCCCAAGAACCTTACCTCCTCAAGGAGACATCGGCCATCCCATCGAGCTGAAGCCGGGCAGCAGACCTACAGTTCAAGGGGGCTATCAGATAAGCGATTACGAGCTGACCAAGATGAAAAGGTAACTCGACAAGATACCCGGTCAGGGGCTCATTTTCCCATCCACGTCACTATACGCCACACCAGTCTTATTTGTATTTGAATGAAAGCTGGTGAGATGCGGATGTGCGTAGATCATCAGACGTTGAACGACGCTACCATCAAGAGAGGCTACCCTCTTCCACGAGTCGACGAAATTTTTGACCAACTGCGAGGGGCTTGAATTCTCTGCAATTTTTTTTTTCCGCCTCGGATATCACTAGATACATGTGGCAGACACCAACATCGAGAAAACATCATTCTGAACTCGCTACGTGCATTTTGAGTTCACCTTGATGTCGTTTGGACTTACAAATTCCCCGGCGACGTTTATGGCGGCAAGGAACAACATTTTCTGTCTGTACCTTGACGATTTTGTGGTGGTTTACCTGAATGACAGTGTAGCGCCGCACCCCGGAGGAGCACAATGGACTTGTTTGAAACTTCCTTAAAGGTTTCCAAAAAGAGAGGCTTTTCAGAAAACTCTTGAAATGCGACTTCGGTCGTTGTTCGATCGATTTTTTTGGTCATGTCATCAGCAGTGGACGGATCACCATGGATCCAAAAATAGTGGTAGCAGACATAATTGGCCAATGCCGACCAACGTTTGAGATGTTTAGGTTTTTCTTGGATTCGGCAAGTACTACTGGCGATTCGTACAGGACTACGCCCAGGTGTTAGCGCCTCTTTCGAACCTCACTCAAAAAAGAAACCGGTGGCGGTGGCCAGACAACGAAGAAGAAGCATTCACAGCTTTGAGGAATGCTCTGACCTCGGCGCCAGCCCTACGATTAGCCAATCTAAGGATCGACTATGTCATGGCCACGGATGCATTGGACCGAGCCATTGGCGCAGTCTTTTTGAAGACCATGGTAACGGCAAACAGCCGGTTGCCGACATGTCTCAAAAACTGCCACGACCAGAATTCAACTACATAGTACACAAGAAGGAGATGCTAGCAGTCATGCATGCGTTCAAGACGTGGCGATGCTACCTGGAGTGTCGCCGATGCATCATGCGTAGCCACTACCATGCATTAACATATTTGAAGACGCAGCCGGGTCTCAGCCGGCGTAAATCCCGATGGATGGAGTTCCTTGAATCCAGCTTCGACTACGATATAGAGTACCAGCCAGGCATAATCAATC